>NW_019290003.1:91608-104821 GCF_000500325.1 Leptinotarsa decemlineata | reverse complement strand
TGCCGTGAAATAAGTATTCCAGAACTTGGGAGAGTGGCCAATAATAATAGAAAAATAATTGAAAAATGTATCAGATTTGAGGGCGGGCCAGTTGAGAAAGGTCAATTAATTATTGATGACTATAATGGACAATGTACCACTTGCATAATTGGAATAATTCGCAAATTCAACAATTTTGTTGTTTGCAACAAACACACCTTGAAAGTTTACTTATTGCGTTTCGAATAAAATCACCGAAACAGTGTAGTATTAAAGTACGGAAGCGCAAAAGGGCCACATATTTTTATTATTTGCTTCTTGGAAATTACGACTTTGAATCTCTAAATTTCGACTTTGAACTCGAAATTTCTACTTTAATCTCGTAATTCTGAAATTTCGACTTCAAACTCGAAATTTCGACTTTGAACTCGAAATTTCGACTTTGAACTCGAAATTTCGACTATTAAAGTCGAATCTGGAAATTTCGACTTTAAACTCGAAATTTCGACTTTAATCTTGTAATTTCGACTTTTATCTCGTAATTTCGACTTTTATCTGGTAATTTCGACTTTTATCTCGTAATTTCGAGTTTTATTTCGAAATTTAGATTTTCATCTCGTAATTTCGACTTGAAAGTCATGATTTTGACTCAAAAGTAGAAATATGGCTCCTTGAGTGCATTATAATTTACTACGAGGTGATGTTAACAGGAGGTTCGTGAAATTATTGTGTGATTGAAATTTCAATGGAAATATGTGGTTGAAAGTGGGATCAACCTTAAGCGACCCTAAGGTTAGAAAAAAATCATTAACTCCGAATCAATCAATACTTTCAACAATAATCATTTCGAACTGATGATGAAACAAGAACAGATATTTCAGTTGAATATACATTTTTGAAGATGCTCGTGTCAATGATATTTCATTAAATTTTACCACACTATTTATTATTTCTCATCTTCACATTCAAAAAAATTTGTAATTTTGAAGGTAATTGGAGGATATTTCTTAAAAGAAGGATGTCCCAGAACTTTATGAACCGATATGGGCACTGAAAATGAAGTAATGGAGAGGATACAAAAAGCCTTTCATGAAGTATTTACTGAATCAACAAATCAACCATGTTTTTTTGTATGGAAAAAGCATGTAATCAAAGATTACAATCTTGGTGGTCTATATTACGTAAACATAATGCACAATACTGAATGAATTTATTTCAAACCCTAATAGAAGACAATTTATTTGATGCATCATTTTCGGACAAGTCTCTAGTTCAATTTTGTTTCATACCATTAATACAAGTTAGAGATGAGTTGTTGCTATTGAATTTTCAATTATACTTTTTATTTCAGAGTGACCTGGATCAAGTATGTTTTGAATGGAATATTCATAGAATACGGAAAACAAGAAATGCTATTGCTCCAGCAGGGAGAACAAGTATATTGTATGCGATGCCTTACCTTTATGAAGTTACAGATCACTTCATCAAGATTCCATCATTCGCTTTTGAACATTTTTTGTCGGAGTGTACATATCCCCGGACAGCCTGTGATGGGGATTTTTGGAAATTATGTTAAATTTTTATGAAAAAAATAATTACACAAGGTCCCTAGATCCGTATGCCACAATTGATATATACATTAACCTGAGAAGTGAATTAATTATGTTATTTGAATACATTTTAGATTGATAATTATGCATTGATATTATTCAGTACCTTTTTGGAAAAGTAAATGCTTTTCTCACGAGTAGGAGAAAGTGGACTTTAGCCAAAATATTAGTTTCTCATCATAGTAAATCAATCTGATCAGTAATATCCTTACTTCATTATCAAAACTTATCTAAAATTCAGTTTTTCACTACAACTGACGAAATTTCTAGTAGAAATTTATTAACATTTTGAAAGAATACTCTACACATTCATATCTTAAACGTCATGTAGAAAGACAGTTTACAATGGCAACCAAATAATACTTTCAGTATGTTCTTCGAAGAGATACAATATTCATTTCTTAGGTATTTTGGGTTTTCTCTCCTCGTTTCGAAAAATTGTAGAGATCTAATGACGCAAAAAAATTAACTGAAGCAGAATGGTTCCCGAAGGTTCAATCAAAAAATGAGTAGGCTTCGAATATTCAATAAAATCGGTTTCTGTCATATTTATTCGTAAAAAACATACCACTATGAGAAGATTGGAGCACTGTCGAAATGATTTGAAAAGAATTTCAAGAGGAAAGTCGAAATTACGAGATTAAAGTCGAAATTACGAGATAAAAGTCGAAATTACGGGATAAAATTCGAAATTATGAGATAAAAGTCGAAATTACCAGATAAAAGTCGAAATAACGAGATAAAAGTCGAAGTTACGAGATAAAAGTCGAAATTTTGACTTTTAAGTCGAAATTATTGTGGATCAAATAAACAAATAATCTGTGGCCCTTCTACGCTTCCGTACTTCATAGACAGACAGTACATTTTTCTTGATTTCCATTAAATTTCATATCAGTTTTCAATTGAAACAATGTAAACTTAAATTGAAAAGGTGAATATGTTATAATCCCATAGAAATTTTGAAAAAAATGATGAGTTTGATACTGAGCTATATCCCAATCGACCAATATCTAGCCCATCGGAGTTTTTCGTGTATTGAGGATCGTTTTAGGAAGGAAGAAAATCGAAAGGTGGATCTGAGGTTTATCAAAAATGAAGAGTTTGTTGTGGTTGAAGTTGATAAAATAGTTTTTTCATCAGTCAAGAACTGCAGTTAAGTCACGTGTCAGCAAGAAAAATACTGAATAAGCGTAGAGTTTTATCCTAACACCAAATCGTTATTTTAACACTTCGACAGATGGAAAAGTTCAATCTTTCTCTTGAAGATGATCACTTTGTGATTGAAACAAGTATCGAGGTGTTAAAAATAACGGTTTGTTGTTGGGAAAAAACTCCTGTAATATTGGAAAGCGTAAAAAATATCAGAACTTTGACGCTCTGATTTCTTCATATAGTGACAATTCATTCCTTCATTTCTATGAATGAAGGAACCGATCTGTGTCCTTGCCTGTGCAAATAAGAAGCTAGTCATTCCAACTGGGCACAAATACTACTTTTTGCTCTACTCGTGAATCAAGAAAAGAATAACGATGGGGTATAATTCTGCAAAGGTTGAAAATATATATATCTCATATATAAGTTCATTGCTTGAATATTATTATTTTCTGATGAAATATATTACAATATTAGAATTTTGCAAGAATTCGACACAATGACTGAGATCTTGAGGAAAAATGTTGAAATTATCACTTTCTTTCACTTCTTCTTGGATAAATTAATATTCATTATTAATAAATTGATATCCATAAAATCAGATACATCAATGTGATTTTATGTTTTTATGTTCTAAAGTTACTTCAGGTATAAACAGGAGAAAATTAATTGGAAATAACTACTCTCGATTTTGAATATTGAATTACATGAAATTCACTATTTCATTCATTCTATTCACTAAATACTCGTAATGAAATTGAAACAGATATACAAAGAAGAGCTTCAGAACGTGAAAATTGAAATATTTCTGAAATAAAATGTCTATAATATGCTGATGAATCGAAAAATTGAATTATAATTACAGAGTTATGTTTGAAATATTAAATTTGTTATTGGGCACTGTTACATGGTACCTACACCCTGAATAAAATGAAAAAATAACACTGCCCTATTCATCCATTATTTCTTTGGCATTGCAATTTTTATAGGTATTATCTTTCAAATGCAAGTAAATAACAAATTTCCACTCCTCTCCGTCGTACATAAACATTTACGAAACTAAGGAAGGAAAATGGTGAGGGGGCGGTGTTCTTCTGAGCCATGGTCTCTTCAAGTCGCATAATCAACGTAGGCCTCTCGTAGAAGATGAACAATGTCTTGAGAGAATTGTATTAGAATATAGTGAAGTAAATTTATCAAAGAGACGTGCCTTGCTTGGCAAAGTAAGTATAAACGACATTAAGAAGTTGCCAATTAGTTGAGTGTGTTGCCGCCAGGAACGCTGGGGAGTTTCATTTGCATATCTAATATCGCACTGTTATATAATATAAATGAATCACGCTACAAGGCGATGACATGAACCAGAGCAGAGTTTCAGGTTCTTTGAAGTAGTTCACAATTTTGGTCTGAAATGATAATGAAATATTCTTTAATTTGTGTTATTTTTAATCAGGTTACACTGTCACATAAAATTCATTCTTGAAACAATTACTTGAAAATGCTTGTATTGAAAAAAATATAAAAAACACTAGACCAGTATATTTGAAATTTTACTATTTTCGACTTCCTATGATTAATATGATTCTAATATGATTTGAAACCTATGAAAAACGAAAAAAAATTGAAATGAATAGCTGAAATATCAATTATGTTAAGCAATTAAACGTGAAATGAAATTACAATAAAACGAATAAGATAATCAAGATAAAATAAGCAAAAAATTGAAAATTGAAAAATAAATAAGATTGAAACCAAGTTACTTCACGACGTTTCGATTGTTAGTATCCTCAATCGCCTTCGGGTGATGATTGGACTATTCCTCTGAGAGATTAATACTTATAGGTCATTCGAACGCTTTTATCTGTCCACTCTTCCCCCTCACCGTTTAACTGGTTTTTCTCTGCCTGATTACAGGGTTCCCTATATTGCGTATCTCAACGCTAGCTTGGCTGAATGCATTGTGGGACAGCATGAATGCAGCTTTTTTAAATTTTATCTTTAACCAGTGTTTCTCCCTGTAGATGATCTCAACTAGGGCCACTTGATGTTTCGTTTATGAGTCCAAACATGTTCTGCTCTTCTCGATTTGCTGGTTTTTCCTTGCTGTGTGTTTCCGTTGTGCACCGATATAGGATTTGCCGTACTCACGGGGTATTCGGTAAATGTAATTATTGGAATCGCAGTCCGTTGTCTGGTGGACTGGTTTTCGTGAGGCTGCTACGGATGGTGTTTCCGGATCTGAAGCAGGTTCTGATTGTACTTGGACCCAATTTTTTCCAACTTCTTCGGCAATTCTCTGACATAGGGCGGGCAAGCACTGGTTGTCACGGCTTCTCTTCCTTGCGAAACTTTTGGCTGTCTTTCACCCAAAGTCTTTTTCCACCACCACCGAGATATTTCTTCGTATTATAGAGCCCAAAAGCACGATACACTATAGTTTTGATGACCCCTTTTTTTGGTGGAATGATGGTGGTGGGATTCGTGATTCAGATACTGTCCCGTGTGAGTGGGTTTTTGTTATACAGATGTTTCTCACTGGTCCTCTTCACCAATGCGTGCGGACTTCTTTTTCCATTGTAATGTGCTTCAGAAAGGTGTCTAGTTCTGCATTTCCATGATTCCATATCAAGTGTCATTAAGGTATCTTAACCAGACTCGGAGCTTCTTGTGGTCTTCTTCAATGGGCAGAATTTCAAACCACTCCATATATATGTTGGCTATAACTGGTTAAAGTCACGAATCCATTGACAATCCCTCATATTGCGTGTAGGTGAGTTTAATTTCCAGGTCCTCGTCTTCGGAAAGCTACCATTAATTTGAAGAGCTTCTTCGACAGAAATTTTGGTGTAAAAGCTTTCCACGTCGAAACTGATTATTTGATTTTGCTTCGTGACATCGATTGCTTCCAGTTAAATTCACCAGGAAAAATTGTCAATAACTTTCCAACAAAGGTATGTTAGTGTCGTACTGGCTAACAGACCGATGCATCGAGACCGTTATGCGTATTGGTCAAGTATGTTAACAGGAAAGGCTTTATGTCAGGACAAAGAAAATTAGAAAATGTTTATAGAAACTTTATTATCGTAGTGCATGAGTTACCATTCACACTCAGACCATATTGGCTACGCCACTAAGCCATATATAGTCATAGAAGTCCAGATCAAATGTAATAGTATAGTGAGGAGATGCAAGTTGTAGCAGGGACTGATAGTTCGAGAAAGAAGGACGGAATATGGATATAATGAAATCGATCATAGTAGTATTCACCATCAAGACTGAGAAAGACTGAGAAATCATCACCTCTAGAATTTCGAAGTGAAGAAATACATATGTTGTGGAAGGTTGAATATCTGTAAGTGATACTGGATTCCAAGCTAATCAGGAATCAATATGAAGAGAGAGTTGCAAAAAGACAGAGGTGAAACCGCTGCTGGCCAAAATCACAGACAAACTAATGATTGTACTAGAGACGAATCAAATACATATGTATGCTCTGAACTGGCTGTGAGGTAGATAGGTCCAAAGTGAGTACTCTGCTGCAACCCACGAGAGTTGTTTGTAGCTCACACCTATTAAAGAGACCAGCTCCTCAAAAATGTCCATTACTTTAACTGCTGAGTATTCTCTGAAAATAACGGCAAGAGAGGGACTCTTTTGCCGAAGGCTGTAAACCTGATTCTGCCGCGGCAAGGCAGGCACAGAGTATGTGCTCTGCTACCAGAAGGTCTCAATTCTCTCAACTAGCCAAAGAAAACAAATGAAAGGCTCATATATGAATGAATTTTATTATCAACAGAATTCGTTAAACCTACTTTCATAATAATTGTTTTTATGATATTAGTGGGAATCAATATTTGAGACCACTTGATTTTTATGAAATTAGTCACTTAGTGTGTGCAGTAGTGTAAGCAGTGTATGGCAACACATGAATTAAAAACAAAAAATCATAAACTAGTGCACAAACAAGCCATAAACTAGTGGTTTTCCTAATGGCATCAGCGAAAGAATTTTGACAAAATAGTTTCCAATGGAAAGAAAGTTTTTTTATATGAGTAGGTACATACATAGGAGACAACGAGTATACTCAAAATGATAGTGTGATTGAATTGATAAAGGACGTTCATGAAGAGAAACCAAAGCGAAAATGGATTGAAGTGATATCTTAAATACAATAGCAAAATATGTATGAATGCAATTTATAAACAGCATGCCATATGTTCTTTCGTTTTCAACGAGAAATGGAAAACTTTTATTGGAAGAAGTATGTCAAGATTATTCGAATATGATGATAATAATAATAAATTTATTGCCCATCAAAATAACAAGATAACAAAACAACAAAAAATATAAGAGAGAGAAAAATGAAAACACTTTGTATATTTGATGTGGAAATGGCTTTTCGTTCAGATCACGAATTTGCATTCTCATCTGCTCTTTCACCAATGTCAAAAATATATAAAAATGAAATATTCTATTAGGGCTTGAAGAGAAGAAAATAAGGAAGGAAAGTAGAAAAATAGAGTAGAGAAGGTAATAGATATAGAGATATATGAATAGCTAAAACCTTTTTCAGGACTCTCACCCGCAGACATAGTTATTCTGAATGTTGAACAGATGTTGATTAAACAAACTTTTAAATACAGTTTCAAACATGTTAAAACAATTGTTTTTCCATTCGTGGAGATAATTAATTGTGGTGGAGATATTATAGAGAAAGGATCGTTCAAATGTTTCCTTTTAATGTACAGGAATGTTTAACACTGTCTTTTTACGCAAATTCAGGTTATAGACATCTGTTCTATAAGATGAATGTTCATATAAGTAGGAAGGATTCCTATATTTCATTATTTTATTCAACCACGTCAAATCTGCTGATTTGTGTCAAATTCTGGAACTTCTGATACCAAATATTAACCTTATGCAAGAGTTTTGAGTTTTTGTATGCGACACCTTTCGTTCTTGTTTAAACATGAATGATAAACAGAGTCACAGTGGTTGAAATGAGATATATGAGTTTCAATGATGAATAAGCAATTTTAAGTTTGTAGGTTACATGTTCATGAAATCTCAGTTTATGATATAAAATCAACCCCAAATTTTTTGAATACGGTCCAAATTGTATCTCAGAGTCTCCCATTTTCAAGCTGTAGTTTTTTACATCTTCTCTGATGCTATCACTTGCAAAGATAATAGCTACTGATTTGTTTGGATTGATTTTCAACATTTGATCAGTGAACACTTTTAAAATCGTATTTAGATCAAAATTCATATCTGTTACTGCTTGACCTATATCTGAAGATTTGAAAGATAAATATATTTGAGAGTCACCTGCATAAAGTTGATACTTAAAAGACTTCAACTTCTTGATAAATGTGGCACTACAGAGGGTATAGAAAAGTGGACCTAAAATGCTCCTGCCTTGGGGTTGCTTGGGCCGCCTTGGGGTAGTCCTGTTTTAACTTCTCTCCAAGTAGAACAAATACCATGAAACCGTACTTTTTGCAATATATTATTTAGATAAGATGATATCAACATTACTGATGCATCACTGAACTCAAAAAATGTAATATGGCACAAAGTATTTTATGATTAATGGTGTCAAATGCTTTTGAATAATCCAAAAGATTTGAAATAGTGGCTTCATTTTTATCTAAAGCATTATTTGTGTCATCTACAATCTCTATTAATGCTGTTGCACAACTATGACATTTTCTAAAACCAGACTGTTTATATGGCAAAATATTGAAACGAATAATGAAATGGCGCATTTGGTTTTCCATTACTTTCTCTATATTCTTGTTAAGTGGGTTTCACTTCAATAAAATTAGTTAATACACACAAATTTATAACAGGTTTAAATGCTATATAGATCATATTTTCACGAGAATAATAACGGATTCTTTCAGTTTTGAATCATTCGTTTTAGGATCATTTTTCATTTCAAAGATATTGACGAAAATGTTCACCACAACAATCTGAAACAAAAAAAATCAATGATAAAAAGATGATGTGTAAAGCAGTCAAACATGAATAGTTTCCACCCACATACTTGTCATAGGGCTTCAGAGTTTTAATTTTTATTTTCACCTTCATAATTTTTTAAGTCAGTTGAAAATGAAAATATATCGTTTAATAGTGAATTGGAATATTTTCAGACTACAATATTCGTCGCCCTTCAATCACAAAATATACCTATTTCCAACGTTTCCATACCTACTCATTGTTTCTTCAGATTTAAACTTTCTATAAAAATGCGTCAGGTTACGTTATCATAACTGACACCTCAAAATTCCACTGTCCCACGGACTCGCAGTTGTCCTTCAAAGTCATCCCTTTCGTGCGGACAATGCAACGCGTAACATACCCTTTCTATTTCGTATAAAAATCAGGTTACCAATGTATACATTAAAAAAATAACACTGGTCACTCGAAACCTGTTCCTCCGAGTCCACATGTGGGAATCGAGAACTCAAGAAAGGGTCAGTTTCGTCCTGGCAAGGGACCCTGTTCCTTACGGACAGGTACAATAACGACGTCGCGCCGCCAAGAAACAACTGCTACCCTTTTTCAAACAATTGCAATGTCCAGCGGCTAACCTGATTTTCTAGTTTTGCTACATGTAAATTTCGGAGGGATTATTCTAAATTATTTTGAATACTTCATTCAGTCCGATTCGAAATTTTACAGTGATAACATCGTGGTTATTTTGAGTGTTGCGCGGGTAAGTTCATTTTCCCTGTCATTCACCGTCTTGGAATATTTCACATGTTATTTTAACCTGTTGACTATACTGTCAGACAATTAAGAATATATCAATATATCATATATTCTGTAGAAATAAGGCATCATTTCCAACTTCTGGACTTTTAATTTTCTACAACGTATGTAAACTAGATTCTTCTGAAAACCTCAAAAATTTCAATTTCGAAAAAATTAAACTCTGAATATTAACTAAATAATACTTGAAGGTCTCACAATCAAGAAAACGTTTTGTGTTTTGATATGCTCATCACTAAAATTTTTAGAAAGATATTTTTTACTATAAACATCTGTAATATAGTAATTTGAATCTCAATGACTATCACTACCTGACAAATCTCTAGTTCCATTATACAGGGTATTTACTTACCTCGGTACGAAACTTCAGATGGTGATTCGTTAGGTCGTTTTAAGAAAAAAGTTTTAATGAACATAATATGTCCGGAGGTACTTCGTTTCTGAGATAAAGGGCTTTAAAGTTGAAAAAACCGGTATTTATAAAACATCATAAATATCCTTACACCGATTTGGTTGGAATTAGCTACAGTTATTCCAAGCAACTAACTAGATTGAAATTATTGGATCCAGGGAAGTCTCAGTGGGCACTACAGCCAACAATATTGGGAAAAAAAGAACGCCACTGACTAGAGATGCAACTTTCATGTTGTTTGTGTTTTCTTTACATCTATTTTCGTTTTCGAGAAAAAAATGTGAAGCCACCGCATATAGTGTTGTATGAAGGCTATTTTCCGAGTTTTCTGGCCATGTTCTACAGGTTTTTATGCTTGACGTTTCGTCTACTGCTGCGGTAGACATTTTCAAAGGCGATGTAGTAACGTGATAGTGTTGTCATATCAGTAAAAATCAGAGTTGTTAATCAGCAGTGATTTCATCATAAATAATTCCACTAACGCTAAAATGGCCGTTTTTTTCAACTTCAACGCCCTGTATCTCAGGAAAGAAACAACTTCGGACATAAGAACTCTTTTTTCTTAAAACGACCTCACGAATTACCCTCTGAAGTTTCGTACTATAGTCAGCAAACACCCTATATAATAAATGTTCATCGCTTTAAGAACAAACTCTTTGAACTGGACATATAATGAATTGAAAACTACCTCTATTGTCATATTACATCAATTAGGATCTGATCTAATTACCACTTTCATCATAACAAAACAAATTCAATGAAGGAAAATTATACAAAAATATTTGACAGTAGTTTCGAAATTCTAAATCTATCGATTTCTAAGCATTTCGAAATATTGAGATTTGAGCTGTTATCTTCCAAATGAAATGTGTTGTGATCATCATTGAATTCGGCCTCCTCTGTCAAAACATTTTTGCAAATATTGAATTGCCATCAGTGTTCTTTCATGGACTAAGTTCTTCCAGTTTGGCCAGTATAAATTCTGGGACAAGAACCACAAGTTAACTTATATATTCCAGATCTATTCGACAATGAAGTTTCAACTTTATTGTTTTTAATGAATACGCACGAATTATTTTTTGTTCTGTAGGCTTCGTCGAAAACTTTCTATGAAACAAGCGATATTAGTAGCGGATTCACCACTGAAATTATTCATCTACCTACACAAACATCTATATCAGCATTAAGGAGCAGCATTTAATATTACGCTTCACAGAATACGAAATATTCGACTTTCGGAAAGAAAAAAAAAACTTAATTTCATCAAACAAATGGCTGTCAATCAAGAGATGAATATTATTGAGTGGGTTTTAAAAAATTTCTGGAATAGACTTCAAGCCAGGTCTATCCAATTTCAAAAAATGATGGAAAGCATTTGCGATGTTAACACGCTTTGGTGAACTCACTAATTATATCGCTCATTTAAAAAAAAACAATGATGGATGTGATCTACGGAAGAAATGAAAATATGAGACAATTTATTGAAGACAAAACTTCAACTATCGGTTAGATCGGGAGACTACAAGTTGTCTCGAGGTTTCTGGCCCGAAATGTATATTGGCAAAAAAATGAAGAACAAAGAGTTAGTTTTTTATGCGAGAAGACCAATTCAACATTTGCAAACCTTCCTTCAACAGAGGAGTACGAGTTCAATGAGGATTACAACGTACTGCATTTGGAATTGAAACGCTCTGAACTTCCCTTCAATGAATTTTGTTTTGGAACAATAAGATTGTTGATTAAGGAAGATCCTGATTGACATATTATGAGGTCTCAGGTAGTTTTATTTTTTCATATGTCAAGTTTAATGAGTTTGTTTTGGAATGGAAAAAATATTGGATAGTAAATTTATTAGGTGAAAATTTGTCAAGTAGAAATAGTCATTGTGATTCAAATCACTATAATTATTGAAAGTACGATGTAGAAATTGTTAGTTAGTACCTACTGCTATGTTATAATGAAACATGTGACGCCCGAAGATGCACTCATATAGCGAAACACGTGCCACGGTTTTGTAAACTTTCAAGTTGACATCTCACTCTAAAGTGTGTTTTTGAATACGTTATAATGGATTTTCATCAAGTATCACTCAGATCTATCATATTTAAAAAAAATTATGGGATGTCGAACACTGCAAAGGTTTTTATCTTCTACTGAATATACAAACTTGATAAGCGAAACGCGCGTTGAAAATAGTGTTTTTGTTCTGGTGGAGAAGTGTCTTATTCAGATTGTTAATGTAGTCCAAATGATGGAGTTTTAAATCATTCAGATTTTGAAATTTCTTTCATAACCCAAAACCTGCAATTTGCAAATTTCGCAAAACCGACTAGAACTTTATATATACATATAAATCAGCAAATTAGTTTGTTTCCCCAACTTCTCGCATGAATGTTTCCAATCAATATCTAACGCCACGAAGTTGCATAGATCGTGGCAAGGAAACCACTCCAATGTTTCCTTTTTCGAATTCATTAAGTTCAGGAATTTGCATCGTGCCTGCATTTTGGAAGTTGGAAATTATAAGTGGGATATTTAAGAGAACGTACACCTACTCCGAGAAATTTTGCCAGAGAGAGAGAGAGAGAGAATTATTCCGTGGTTTATCCTCCGCACACTTTGGTGATATTAAATTAAAATTAATGACTAATAAGATTATGTGTGAGGGAGATGAAAATCTAATCAATTTATATTAGCTCCTTTAAGGAAATCGGCAATTTTCAATCGGATATATAACTACTTACATAAGATTTTGCGGAGATTGAAAATACCTATATCTATTAGCGATTGTAATTTTCTACAAAATAGATTGAAAATTAACGATCCGTCAGAATAGGTTTATATAATATGCTCATTTGACTGTCTCTTGGGGTTAACTGAGAAATTTTTTGGGTTCTTTTTACCAAAATAAATATCAAGAAATATTTACGTAGTCATGACTGCACTAAAACTGCACTAATCCAAGAAGAATGACATTTTATTACAACATAAGATCATAATATGGAATGTTACTACATATTCCATCCGACCATAGCCTACTACCGCGGGTTTTGTTCTTTTCAACTATATTGCAATTTTTCTTGCTGAACAAAACAAATCCATAAAATTCAATATAAACTATCAGGTTTTCGTGGAAAACGTGATTATTTTTACGAAATGTTAAGTTTTATAATTCCAGGCAAAATGCATAGAAACCCTAGTTTTTAGTGAAAAGCTTGGGACACGAGTGAAGAGAATTAACCAACTTTGAACTGACGCTGATAGATGGTGCAAGAATCGAATT
>NW_019290003.1:55154-90832 GCF_000500325.1 Leptinotarsa decemlineata | reverse complement strand
GTTTTTATGTCAGTGTTGGTGGTTTGACCAATCAACCGACAACTGCGGTAGCAGAAATTTGGGAAGCTAACCTGAAATGCCATCGGAAAACGAATCCACATGTTTCTAGAAATGATATGAAATCTAGAAAGGTTAATGTTATTGTTTTATGGATCTCGCGAGCTAAATTTCATAGACTTTTTCAAACCTCAATAGCCATAACTAAGAGTATATTGGTTATTACATTATTTAAATAGCTTGTTCTAAAAACTACCCTTTCATGAGCTCGTATAGGAAGGATGGCCGGTTAATATATGTTTCTGTTTTTCGTTTCTTCATTAGCGTTGAAATATTGTGGGGTGAATTTTAAATGCCAAATTATTTTTGTCAAAATGATCCACAGACACAATTGCTACTCAGAAACTACAATGTTTTTAGGTAACTGTCTTCTGCCCGAACGTATGTAAAGTAATCTGTTGTAATCAAGTTGAAAAAAGTATATTTTAGGAGAGAATAATTTTTGAAAAAAAAAGGTTTTGGCTTATTATTTGAAAAAATTGGGAATCTTTTATATTGAGAAATATTTATTTCAATGCCATTAACGATTGTGATATAATTCATCGATGGTATATTCGATGTTTTGGTGGATCACCTTCTCCTAACGGTCAGGAAACTTCATAATGTTATGTAGATAAAACTCGAAAAACGATTTGATATCTGAATCAATGGAGTTTTTCAATTTAGGAGTCATACGTTAAAAGGTAAGACCTCGTTAATCTTTAGCTCGCATAAGTTTCGACTTCTGAGGATTGTGGTTCGTAGAGGTGCGACAGCTGGTTAACGGAAAAACAGATTTTAATTGATTTTTTTAACAAATCTAAGTTCACATATTTTCTATTGATGATTATCTAAGTATTGATGAAGCAAAATCTACATGTTGTTGATCAGGTTCGAACGGAATGACAATAGTTTCTGGTACAGTTGCAATTGTTGACAGTAGAGAACAGCACGAATGTCATTTCTATCAGAAGTTTGAAATGAACGACAACGACGATATTACACCAGTTACACATAACTTTTCTTTGGTGTACTAAGTCCTTTTTTTGGCAATCGGTCTACGCTTTTGCCTGAGAGATACCCACTCTATGTTACAACTAGAGAAACCATTTATCATCTCCACTGATAATCCGTAGGTACTAGAAATCGTTCAGGTGAAAGTATACTAAAAAAGGAGGTGCTGGTCTTCATTTGGTCTATGTAGAACCCCAACCTTATCGTTATATAAGCTGTATTTATGTAAAGTTTCATCTAAATCCGTTCATTCGTTAAAGCGTGAAAGAGCCAGAAACATACATACATACATCCATCCTCACAAACTTTCACATTTATATTAGTATCTATAGATGACTATGAAATTCTGTAAAATTAACCGACACACGATACGTGATGATTCACCTAAATCATTACAAAATGTTGTTCAAATGAGGTCCTATTTATTTTGTGAAAATTCATATTGAATACAGGATAGAAAAAATAACTTTTGTCCAATTTCTACTAAGATTTTCATTTGTTATGACCGGTTTCGGTTTATTGAACCAGTCTCAAATAAACTGACGCTGTTTGATAAACAGATCCTTGAATATACAATAATATAGTCTGAAATAACATAAATCCCAACTAACAATTTTATATTTCATAATGGTTATAAAGTTAAGCGTGCCACTCTTTTATTAACATTTTTGGAAAAAAATATTAATTATACAAAAATTCACATTGCCGACGTGTTAATTTTCAGTTAACTCAGTTTGTTCTAAATAATATATTCTTATAATATCTATTTACTTTTTGTCTGTAAAAATCACTATATGTGCAGTATTTCATATTTTCAACTTATCTAATGTCAGTATTCAGAATTGCTATCATTTTAAAATGGCGTTCTTCTATAAAATAATTTGGTATCAAGAGTTTCAACGTATTTTTTATGTTACCCCTATAAAACTGTTGAGAAACACTTAGTTCTAGGAGTGATGATGGTATTGCGGCAAAGTCTGACTACTTTTAAAGCTAAAGATTTCTATAAAAATGAAGATAGGATTTCTCACGTATTGTTTGGATGGATATTATCTGTCGTGATGTTTTGACTATGAAGCTTCTTCCATCGATTATAAAGACTGAATTTCGAAGGAGTTTTGAGCTAGTGATTTGAGCACATGGCGCTCCACCTAAATCGACGGCTTTTAATTATTGATAACCTTTTTCTGTTTTTAGCAAGAACAAAATTGAAGCACTAGGTTACGTGGGTCTTCGCCCAAAACGAACCACTTTTCCTAATTTTTTTCCAATGACCAATATTACACGACGTTATTAAGTATATAGTTATTGGGACGCTAGTCAAATAAAACTGACAAATTATACTTCATTAAACAACCTCTAAAATCAATGTCATCTGGTTCTGCATTTTATTCTTGACGGCAGCAAGAAGCAATTTGAATTCATCACAGTTATTTTATTGTTTTGGACATGTAGTAAATATACCATACTATGAAATAGTTGGAAAATTATCATTAAAAATGCAATATGGTAATGAAAACAAAATTGTGTTCGAAAGCATTCCAATAAAATAATTTCAACAAAGCTGCACAGGAAGCAGTCATGATATAATCTTGAAATAGTTGTATAAAGAGCATACAAACCTCGCATACAAAACTGCTACAAAACAATTTACTTTTATAGGAAAATATGTTTTATTATAAGTTACTTGTGAAATCGTTTCTGTGATAATTTCGTGACTATTTCATAACGTATTTATAATTTTATTTTATAAACGTTTCTATGACAAATTTATAAAACACTTGCCTTGCCTACAACTGTATTATATTCACGGCTCGTCTAATATAATCAGTTTTTATTTTGGAAGTAATTATAAAATACCAACAAAATAAAACTGTTGCAGCACCATGAAATTATAAAACAATTTTGCTGGTTGGCAATACCTTATCTGAGATACCGATACAATAATTATTTAACAAAATTACTGAATATTGATCCAAAAACACCACTTGTGGATTGCTTCAAATAACAATGTAACTCTAGTCCAGATTTTACAGTTCTACCAGTTTTTCACTATTTTTGAACATTCATTTTCGTCAAAACTCCCTTGCATTCATTAATATGATGCTGAGCAGAAAATATGGCCATTCATTCTACAAGAAACGCCATCTGCGATTTCTCCATCTGATTCATTATTTACATAATAAAATGCCCCAAGCAATAACTCTCCTCCTCAGACCGCTCCAAAAATACCCCTATTCCTGAACACAAACCTCATTCATAAATCATAGTTGTCTTATTTGGAAATTAGAAATGCACCACCCCGAGAATTCGTATTAAAAGATGAAAAAAGCCCCCGGATTTCAGAACTCCTCGTTCTCCAACTGTACACCCTCATACAAAGTTATCCTGAACGCGAAGAGCGATAATTTAAGGGAGGAAACAAAAGCAACCTAAGATGCAATTAAAATTCTGAGATTTCCATTGGCTGTTTCCAACGCAACGATTCTACCCCTTAAATCCCAGAAAATAGGTCCGAAGTTTGCTCCAAGCCTTCATAATGTCGGGTCTAGCATTTTGCTCAATGTTTCCCATTTATAAAGTATGTCTAGAAGTTTTAAAACCGCACGTCAGGAGTTAGTGCGAGAAGGAGGACTTTCTAGAAAAGCGGGATAGAGAGAGATGCATGAAGACTTGAAGAAATAGCGAGAGGAAAATGTGTATACTTCGCGTTATTATACAAACAGAACTTTAAGCAAAATACATAGTAATTTTATGTATCCAGCGAAAATGTAGCTTTCTGCAAATAAGTCTGGTAATTTGGTGAGGAAATTACTGTTTATTCTCGGAAAGTTTGTTTCTCTCCGTTGGGTATTTAATGATCAGATAATTCAAGTATGGTATATGGAAACTTGATTCAAAAAAAGTCGACCAAATCAATAGCATAACTTATGAGAAAATTGAAGTGTGGCTGTGTTTTTATATTGGTACAGACTTGATTGTTCAGCGAGATCGAATTATTAAGTGGTGAAATTGAAAGTGATTTGTACAATATTCAGCTTCTAGGTCTACGTTTTCTATTTTATCGCCTACGGAGGTGAGTAATTTAATAGTTTGAACCTATTCAGCTGATTTCCCATGTCAAAGTCGCACAGATTGAGTGTCTTAAACTGCTCAATTTCTCCTCCAACAACATCAAAGACCTGGACTTATCTGAAGCACTTCACCTCTGTCTGGTTGAAGTCAAGTGGGTTCATGGGAAACAATGGATTTTAAATTGTATCTGGATGGTGTCTTGACTGACGCCGACTAATACCAAAGCAGGTAGAAAGATTGTGCTTTGCATTCTATGGGATATGGAATTTGTTGCAGATAGTGAGACCTGCTCATTCGTCACTCTCAATTAAATACAATCTGATAAACCTGAGTTATTTTTTTCGACCCACAAACTGGGACGCATTTCTCAGATGCAGATGAGAAGAGTATCATTTGAACAGAGAAGAACGAAGCATAAAATATTGAATTAATTCATGAATCAAGCAAATTTTATTTGAATCCTTATGTTGAAATTGAAATTTTGATATATCAGTCTTTGATAGTATGTTGCCTGGTTTACTATTGAACTTTTAGACTTTACCCGCTTACTTACTGCAGAAATCGTCTACTCAGATCTACTTAGACCATATGATTCTTGAACCCAGTGATTCCCTGACTCGATGATGAGGAAAGTGGTCTTTGGTTGATAGTGCTGGTATGTCCTCCCGAAGTATCGGATCTTCAAGTAAAGTGGTTAACAGATAACAAAATAGTAACAAAATAAATATTACTGGAGTAAATATTACTTCAGTAATATTCATTACTACACCAACCAGTTATAGGACTGAAGTAGGGATGCACTGCGATGTCTAACATACCTTCTTACAGGTTACTGTCATTTAAATAATCATATGCAGAGACTCGGACTGTCGGAAGACAGTGTGTGTCGCCGTAGTTTGGAATATGATGAAACAGCAGAGCACATACTCTGTGCCTGCTCCGCTGGGGACCAAATCAAGTTTTTAGAGTTCGGCAGAACCATACTCTTACCATCTGACCTGAAAGACCACTCACCATACAAACTTCGTTATGGAGCTGGCTTTATTTGGTCGAGTGTGAATAGATGTGAGCCACAATAAACCCTTGCGGGTTGCGGTGGAGGGTCGAATAGACCCACTCACTTTGGACTTAACCTAACCTAACACCAAAGGTTCCAAATAGTGCATCACAAGTAACGAAATAGTAACATATTCGATGTGATAACAAAAGTAAATATATTACAGCATTGAGGATACATAGAGAACTAACGCTATTCAGAATTTTTGTTTCGGTATTCCCTTCTCATATTCACTACTCCTCTACAATATGTACAAATATGTAATCAATAAAATAACATAATTTTAAAATTACTGACATAAATCGTAATATACATCGTGGTATACCGAGAGACTAGAATTTGTATGCAAAATACTCTTCCAAACTGTGGAAGCACTTTCCCAAAACAAGGTTCTTCACTGCCTTTCTTATTTTTTCAAGTTCATTAATTGATGTAATATGTTTTGGTAGATGATTAAATATTTGTCTACTTCTATAGATTTGAGACTGCCTGGTCAAAGATGATGTGAGCAGTGGAAGGGCAAGTTTTTTATCGTAGACCTTTCTGTATGGCTTTCAAACTTTTACGTTTACGTTGTCAAGTAAGCAGACAGTCTTTAGAATGAATATTTCAAATATTATTAATATTTAATTAACCTACACGAGTCACGCATCTTCAATTTGAATATTATTCTCAAAGGTCTTTTCTGGAATATACTCTGCATCAAAATCTGGCTGCATGAGCCCCAGAAAGGAATTCCATACCGGAGGTGACTCTCCATAAGTGAATAGTAGGTATGCATTTATTGCTGCTGAAAATCCGACTTCCTGAGATATGATATTTATGGCAAAGCAACCAGAAAATAATTTTCTTTTTGAAGCAGTAATTTGCGCATAAAATTTTAAATTACTGTCAATGAATATACCAAGAAATTTAGTTACAGGCTTACTTTCAATCATGTGTTCGCCTAGTATTACTTGTTGTTAGTCCCACTTGAATGTTATCAGATTTGTTTTGTAAACATTTAGCGATAGCATATTCGATTCACACCATTTTTTTATTTTTTCTAAATCTGAGTGGATAGACCCAGTCAAAGTACCAGAATCTTTATTACGCCAAAGTACCGTAGTGTCATCCGCAAACAAGGTCTTCAGATATATCAAGTTTTACCATATCGTTAATATATAGGAAGAATAAAATTGGGCCTAGAACTGACCCCTGAGGAACTCCGCGTACAATTTTTCCAATATCAAAGTGTTGTTGCTCAATGTTATTTTTTGACTTCTACCAGTAATATAAAATCTGAACCATATAACCATATAAAATGTGATGTGGTTTATATAAATATTTATGAAAGAAAGAGTTTCCACATACCTACATTTCGGTTTTATGAAAATAGATCCAGTATTGAATTTATAAATCTGAAACCCTTTACAGACACCCTTGAAGAAGCTATTGCATAGCGAAACACGTGTTGCGTGTGTTTTTTGGAAAAAAACCTTTATATTTGCTCATTTTTAGATTTGAGACAATTCTGGATCAGAACGTGACATTCAAAACTGTGTTCACCTAATCATGTCACATTTTGATTCAATTGTTAGATATTCAAAAATGTACAGGGTGTTCCATTGAAAAATTCAAAACCGGAGCTTTCTTTGGTAAAACCGGAAGTGACCAGCAACTGAAACATATGTGACTCTTTTCTTCACATCCTCGTCTTACATCAAATCTCACTTTGATATACCTGATATTTTAGAAGTTACGACTTGTTCAATAGATCCGTTCACACCTGGTATAACTATACTATTTTTTAAATAAATATTTGACTACTTTCGCCGCACTAATCATCTTCACAAAATAATTTTCATCCGCCACTGCTTCTCTCTCTACCCCTACTCGCTGGTTCTGAATATTCTCGTTTTCAGACTATATCTACAAAAACATCAAAGGACCCTACAAATTTGCATATCGACGTCTTCCTAGCCCTAAGAAACACGTTTCTCTGTACACATCAATTTATTATAAAAGCTCGTCGTCTGGTACACAAACAAAACAAGCCTTTGTGTTCTCTTCTATTTACAACGACTTCAGTTGTCAATATATTCTGAGCACGCTTTTACAAATTGTTTAATTAAATCAAGGAGGCCGGGTACTCCTGCCGACTGTCTTCTGACATCACAACTCCTCCAGAGCCGCCTGTGTCTTCAAATTAAATTTAAGACTTGTCTACGAACATTCAAACTACGAATTTGATGGCGCTCTGTTACTTTGGGACTGCTTCATTCCCGATTCAATTGCATTATTCTCTAGAGATCTGGAAATTCGACAACAGAAGAAGATGGTCGTTTTCAGCATGATGTTCCGTGCATGGCTTTATAGATTACCCTTACTTTTTTGTTAAATATACTTTAGAAAACATACTTTAAAGATCGTGTAGCAATTTATTTATAAAATTGTCAATAACTGAACAACTTTTTACGGAAAAAAATAATTTTTGGCACAATTCCACTTTGCTCGTGTTCATGGAATGGAAATTACTTCTATGGTAGTCCGTAATAAACATGTTATCATTGTTTTCGTTATCCGCTTTTAATTTCACAATAAATGTTGGGGATTGCCTAGGCAATGAATCTATAATATAAATAAGAATGTTTAATGGAACAATTAAAATATAACCCAACCTAACCTAACCTCTAGCCTAACCTTTAATTACTAGTACTAATATTAAATTGATAAACGTTTAAAAGTTAAATTGAAGTGCGGCGGGACCTACACTAGGCAATATCCTAAATGTCAGATTCCATTTGAAAATTGCAATGGTCGTTGATGGGTCGCAGTGTTGAAACTTGGCCAGAAGATTTAATTGTGTGTATTCGGTATGGTTTTACTTACTGAGTTCAGTAAAAGTATCTCTAATTCAATCAGCATTCAATTTCCTTTTTTGAGAGGAATGTGTTATGTTGGCCATATTTTACCGGAAATTTCAAAAACAAACAATCCAAAATTCTCGTGATGGACACATTTTCCAGAACCAATGACCAAATATTGAAATTTCCCAATAATAATATGATCATATGACAATAAATGAAATGAGAAAGAAAATATTATTGAAACACGAAACCAACGAATGAGGTTTGTAAAAACTGTCCCAATTGTAAATGAGACCTATAAAACCACTGTAGATAACGTCAATACCGAAACAATATCTTGCATATAAAAAACAAAATTACAAAAATATGCAGTCCAACAATTACAAGATCAAGTGCACAGGTTAAATGCACATTTGAACAGTAGGTTATCGTCATATAAAAGGGATACTAAAAATCAAAGTTATCAATCTGACAGCTTGCATTTACCAGAGATGATCACTACTTCAAACTATTCAAATTCTGAAGTGCAAACTTTTTGTTGTTAAAATCAATTTTTTTCACACTTAATAGTGTGATGAAAAATGAAGTGAGTTTTCAAATGGAAATTTTAAAAATATCCCCATTTTGAAGTGAAATAAAAACTCAGTATACATTTTTACAGATATTCCAAATAATTTTTTTCAGAGTAGTATTGCCTTTGTGGGTAATATCGTTTGTCCCTTTATACCATCTTTATTTCCTTTGTACTAAATTTGTCACGTTTATATATTTTTATTTATTCTTCTGAAATCTTTCTTCACATCATAATATATACATTCACAAATATATCTACAGATGAATTGGTAAATATGATTTTTGTCGTTATAAAAAATTTTTGGCTTTCTATTTCTCCATCTTGACACAGAAATTTGGGAATCTTACGAAGATATAAAAATACATCCTTTCAATTTAAACAAGATTCCTTTGGCTGGGATTCAATCAAATGAGCGAATGAATGTACCGTCATCGATGACATGAGTGGATTTAACTTATTCCGTGACCAAAAGTCATAATTTTATGAACGAAATTATTCTTTTTCCTTATAATGTTATCCGTATTTGGTACTGAAGAGCCGATAAGGCAAGTGTCTTACGGCGAAAAATCGGATATCTAGCAGTGAGAATGACAGTGTTCCATGTAAGTGAAATTTTACTTCTTTCATTTACTATATAGTGTAGGAATCCTGTGAATACTATCTGATTCGATTCCATATGAATGTTTGGAATACAAACGGAATAGAGAGTTTTTCGAATAATTCAGTGTTCATTCAAAAGTTTTTGTTCAGAAAGTATTTCCCTGTCGTGTAATTCAATGTTTACAAAAAATAGGTGTTGTGAGAGAGCTTTTTCTTTCAGTTTGTGTCTGAAAGTTACTTCTTTGCATGATCTACAAATCTTTATGTTGAGTTAATTTTTGGAAGATTCCCACATTTTTGTATCAAGATGGATCAAAAATTAATCTATCCCAAAAAATAAATCCTTTCAATTCTAATGAAAAATTAGTTCAATATCGTGGTTGTGGTTCAATAAAACAAAATGAACTTGATGATGTTCTAAATGTTAGTCAAAAAGTTTAACACGTCGTCTAACCTATTTACCTATACCTATATTTATTGGATCATCTCACCGTCACAAAAAATCTGCTAATTTATGAACTATTATGATAATCACTATATGTCAAAACCATGGTTACTTATAGTTGTGTATGAAAAAAATCGCTTGGAATAGTAGTTTATTTTTGAAGGGTAATTTTCTGAATATTATCAACCAATATTTTCTAAATCAGGTTAACTCGTTGAATAAATGTCACTTACACCCCCCTCAGAGGGGTGTGATCCAACCCTTGAATTTCAAATGGGATTAGTTAGGGATCAAGATGAAGTGAAAAATCATTGATTTATCTTTCCAGAAATTATGTTTTGAGTTAATGTCAAGTCAAAATAACGATTTGGTGTTGGGAAACAACTCCATTAATATTCATTACTACACCAAAGGTTCGAAACAGTGCATCATAATTATCCATAGAAGAAATATAACGATTCTTATGGAAAAGAAGGGGCGTGACTTTTAACTCCGGGCCTGGGATGGTTGTCACAGTATCTGGGGCAGGTAGTCACATAGGTAATTGAGGGGTAAAAAAACATTCAAATCAATATTTTCATTGAAAGTGGAATAATATACGGATTTGATTATATCCAAAAAGAGAAAAAAAGTGTCTCATTTGTAGGAAAAAAACATATTTGCTACAAATAAATAACTTCCTTCTGATAACTAAAATACGAAAAATATCCATCAGGCCGCAATGCGTGTAAACTAAAAATACCCATCATAGCGAAATTATAGTTAGTCAGTCGAAGATTCAGCGAATATTCGAAATTCCAACTATGGTAAGTAATTGAAACTTGGTAGCCTGTATGGCAAATGTAACCTCGTAAATGTAAAGCTGTTTTTTGAATATCCTTGGGAGACGAACCTAATTAAATGCTTGAAGCCATAAGTATGTATCTTTCTAATTCTTTCTTCTATTTGTCGGTGAAGATTTGTCTATACCTTTGATAACCACTTTTTGTTGATGGTATTGATAACACCGTGTTGCCTATTTTTTCGACAGTGAATTTTTCAAAAAAACCGTGTCAGGGTACTGTAATAATTATTCCCAAAATCACTTCTTTTGCAGCACGCAGTATCACTGCGTGTAATACTAGTCGATTAGACTTCCTCATACGATGCCATGACATTTCTATGATTTTTTCTAAAACAAACAAAATTGTGTGTAGCAGAAGCTCAAAAAGCCAACAAAAATTGCAGCACACATATATGGTGTTGGTTATCACATGTGAGTACCAGTCCCCGTCAAGTTGAGACAACCAGCCCCAAAACACATTTTAAAATAATATAACCCCCTGAAATAACTCTGAATCGATATTCATTCATAAAAACGGATAGTGATATCATGAACCACATATATCACATCAAAAATACATGGAATGATATATATCTAGTATACTTATGAGACTCGACACAAATGCACAAAAATTTACTTTTGTCGTCCGAAAAAAACAAATGTACATATCTCCCTCACACTGTATGAGAGTGAACTGAAGTGCAGTTAGGGTGGAGATATTGCTCTCGCGATCCTTCGATTTTGTTCGATAAACTCTTTCGTTCATTCAATTTTCCAACATGGCCGCTGTGACAACCAACCCATGAGACAATCATACCCGGTCTCCCCTACCTTCTTCAGACGTTCACTTTGCTCATATAGCTCTTGATTGAGCATCTGGTTTGTCCGAAAAAACCGGTTTTTTCCATTTTACAACATGACGGAGTCTGCTTACTGTTTCCGCAAAACAGTACATGTATTTACGTATGACATGAATTGTGCTAATAAATTTATCGGGTGGGATATTTCCATCGGGTGGGATATTTCCCAATAAAAACTCAAATGTCGAGCTATAATTCATACCATGGGGAGCTACTCAATTTCTTTGAACGAAATCGATATCAGTGATTACAATCCAAGTGCGATAAAATGTGAAGTTACGAAGGTTTTGAATGCCATGAAAAAGTCAACACCGAAATTTACCCTTACGCCTAGCAACATTATTTGCTAAACAAATTGAAACACTCTACTCTGCGAGCAAAGAAGTCGTTTTCTTGAAACAAAACACGAGTATAGTGAAGCTGATAGAGAGTGTCAGTTGTCAGAACAGGTATTCTATTCCACATAGTCGGGAGCATAGAAAGTTTTATATTCTACATATACTGACAATAGTCAAATATTGATAGCTTTATGACTCTTGAGCTTATTCAGATAGAATTTTGGTATCTTCCACATATAAAAATTTGTCTTTTCTTGGAGTGAATTCTTCCTCAAAGGAAATTCAAGCTCTGGTAACAGAGCACATACTCTGTGAATGTCCCGCCGCGTATCAGGTTTTCAGCGTCTGGCAGCTAATTCGAGAAATCAGAAAGTGAATATAGTAACCATCACCTTGAAAATTTGGATTTATTGCTCTCGCTAATAGCAATGAATGGCCGATTAGAACCACTTACTTGAGCCTTATCTACCTACACAACATCCTCTCTATATATTTCCATGCGTAATAACACCACTCAGTACTGAACTTTCAAGTAACTGATTTTTTTTCATCCTCTCCCATCCCAGATCAGTAACTCATTTCAAATTTCGTCATCGCGGCCCATTACTGGGAATCAAAAGTTCCCTGAAGTTCCTATCCCTCCATCTAAACGAAGTTCAAGCAACAGCGAGAAACTCCTTCGAATATGAAGGAGTAGTTGAAAAACTTTTAATTTGATAGATACGAGGAATATTATTACATGGCAGGCATCTCTCGAGCCAGCCACCATACAAGAGCATAATTTTCTTAGTTTTGCGAAAGTTGAAGGAACGTAATTTTACTTTGAGCTACACTCAACACGATCGCTCAGCAAAATTCTGCTCGAATATCAGCCGAGAAATAAACGAACGCCGAGTCTTACTTTGCACGACTAACTTTGCTCCTACAATGAAATGCATGGCAGCAAAATACGTAGCTAAAATGGCGGTCCCATCTATCTTATTTCAACTGTTCTTCATCTCGACGAGTTTTACAACCCGCTTGCTATCCCACTTCTGCACGAAGACCCTTGCTGCTCGCCGTCTCTTTTCCTAATGGATGACGTGAAGACGTGCAGTGTTAATTTTGTTTTGGGAAGAGGGATAATTTATATTAGTGAACACCTTTGGAGGAGAGAAAGGAGTTCATAATGTCAAAGCAAAGTTTCATTTTGTTCAACGGAGAAATATATAAGGACCTTAAAAGCACGCGTCGCGCGATTTATTGGAGTGGAAAACCATTTAACTTAAAAGCGAGCAAGACTAACTGCTC
This sequence comes from Leptinotarsa decemlineata, assembly GCF_000500325.1. Lineage (NCBI taxonomy): Eukaryota > Metazoa > Arthropoda > Insecta > Coleoptera > Chrysomelidae > Leptinotarsa > Leptinotarsa decemlineata. Next base: position 77,871 of record NW_019290003.1, on the reverse strand, counting down.
TCTGATGAGGTTGACGCTTATAATTTTCACTAATTTGTCATTAATAAGATGTTATTGAAGCTAAAAATTCCATTAATAAGATACTCTATCAAAGCGTGAATTCATACCTCGAGTTTGATGAGGTTCGGTATTTTTCTGGCGTTTCACATCAATCCACCTGCTCATCAACAGGAGTGGAGCACTTATGGCAGGTATCATTCTCTAGATACTAGTCTAGAATCTAGAGTGTATTGATGTATTGATCAAATGAAAAATTTAGTGAAATTACAGTAAAAGAAGGAATTAATAGTATAGGATATAATTTCAAACTTAAAATATAGAGAAATTTATGCCATAATTCTACTAGATGTACTATCAGTATGTTGAACTGTGTAATTTCACTGAAAATGTGTCTGTTCCGAAGATGCTTTACCTACAATGTCTTTATAATGCTTTACAAGGTTTATAATGAGATCGACTCATCACGTCGTACTATGAAACCATATTCATTTCGAAACAAAATGAGAGACAGTCTCTTGGCCAAGAATTACCGCACATTTGTGATTTCAATTAGGAGACCTAGAATTTGTAGGATATCATAACATCACCACGGAGGCAGCTACAGCTACCTGCGTGACTTCCGAGTCCAGGATATAAATATATAGAAGGAGGTGTTATCGAGTGTCTATGATTTAATTCAAAAAGGAAAGGATTAGTCAGAACAGCACTGTTCCGCAATATGTAATTCAATCCCTTCACATGATTTCAGACAACAATTTAGCAAGCAGGTAAAATAATCTAAATTCTACCTGATCACCGAGTGCAATTTTTTCTTTAAAAATTGTTTCGGTGTTGCAATGAGTATAAAGATTAATTTTGTTTCGGATGGTAAAATGTTTCCTCAATATTTTGATAAAGGACCCCGCACATTTCTTATGAGAAATGGCTTGCCTTGAATTCTGCCGAAATTTTGATATGTTGTAGTTCTTGATGTGCTGATTGAAAGTGTCCACAGCCAAAGCTCAGAATTGTACAGTTTTCGAGATGTGAACCTTTGAATATACATTTTTTCCATTTTTTGCAGTTTTTGCTCATCAATCGAGAGCTCTCACTTCTGGTTGGGATAGAATTTGGATGTTCAGCAACCAGAATTAGTTTTACGAATAATCTTCTTCAGTTATAATAGATGCCGATAACTTTTCATATACTGCTTCACAATATCTCGATAATCTGAGAATGTGGTGCTGTGACATTTTTCTCAGATAGGCTCAAAATAGATGATAGCATCTCACAGAATCTGTATCTACCTGAGAGTACTCTCCAGATAGAATGAAGGGGTTCAGGTATTGGAAGCGAACTATATTGCGCCGTAATATGTTTTACCGAAAAATGGGGTGTTCCATCGCGAGTGGCGGACAGTGTATATCACTTTGGCCAACCCCATTCAGGTGGTAGGTGCATTTTGAGCATTTCCATCAGTTCTGAGAGTTTCATCGTTCCATCTCGAATATAACGGAAGATACGGGGGTGTTTTCATAAGAAGTGAGACAAAGTCGGATTTTTCAGGACTGATGTTTTTTCAGCAAAAAAGTGTATTCGTAGTAGGTTGGTAGTCCTGATTACGAATCTGAAGGAATTTTGAGCCTATTTTGCCCCCTAATATGCTTTACAGTGTATATCACTTTGGCCAACCTCATTCAGGTGGTAGGTGCATATTGAGCATTTCCATCAGTCCTGAGAGTTTCATCGTTCTACCTCGAATATTACGGAAGATACGGGGGTGTTTCCATGGGAAGTGAGACACACTATATTTGCTCCTGATTTTTTTGCTAGCAAAGGAGCAAAAGACCTTCTGAAACAGCGAGCTGTATATTCTTTGGTCCCGGGAGGTTCAGAAACTCAGCAGTGGTAGAGGACATTTACCCAAACTTTTATCATCAAATATTTTTCATCTGGCGCCTCATTTATAAACCTCTGGACTTCAAACGTAAGAGTTTTTGACTCTTTGGGCTTCTAACTTTCATTTTTCCGCTTTAAGAATGCTATTACCTTCAAATATTTGCTAGTATTAACACCATTTTTAACGAGTGCACTCGACTTTATCATTGAAAACTTGCTCCACACAATTCCTCACTATTATTATTCATTATGCAAGACATTAAACACTAGCAAGAACTTTAAATGTTACTTGTGACTTGAAATAAAACGCATGAGCTGTAGACAATACTGTTTGTTGGTAACCAGTTGATTCGGCCACTCCACAGCAAATACGATAACATGAAAATATTTAACTGACGAGATATGTCAAAATGTGTTCTTATACAAATATTGAATTTATCTATTTCATTATGAAAGCAGGACAGTTGTACAAAAAAAACTTTGTATGATATTTATGTTAAAAGTAAGTTTTATTTTGTTCGTGAAACTTTTTCACTCACAAAATAAAATCTTACTTTAACACTGATATCATAAATAGCTTTTGACATCAGCCTTATTTTTGATAACGTTGTTGGTTTTATTTCGGTATATATCGGTCGGTAACCAGGCAGTTCGACGTGGGTGCTGTGTTCAGTCACTCAAATCGACCACCGTGTTAGCCGCTGGTTCAAGCCCCAGGCCAAACAATCGATTTTCACTTGCTATCGTCCAACCTGTGGAATCACACGTTGAAAAGTAAGACCTCGTGTGTCCTTAGGTCGCATAAGTTTCGACTTCTGAGGGTTGTCGTTCGTAAGGGTACGACAGCTGATTAACGGAAAAACAGATTCAAACAGATATTTGCTACTGTGAACTGTGTATTCATGACAGCTTGATAAGTTAATTATTTTGTGTGATGTGTTACACAAAAAACTAAAATAGAAAATTGTGTTATATATTGTTGAAAAATAAAGTATATATTCTGAAATAGAAATCCAATTTTCTCCTGCAATATTCCAATATGTTAGGGATCATCATCAAAAACGAGAATCAAAACTTTCTATGTTTTATGCCATTAATTAATTATTTGTAACTAACATTACTGCAAACGAATACAATGAATTGTATTCGTTTGAATATGTCCGTATAGGACGAAACTGCAGTAAAGCTAGTTACAAGTACAAGTGGCAAAGTAGCATCATTGAATTTTCAATGTTTCTATTTGTTCCCGTTATATAATGATGTGAACATTGAACATATATTTTGGTGCAATTAGCTGCAAAGCTAACAAAGCCTGACGTTTAAGAAACTTAGCTTCACAATTGCAATGACAGGTAACAACTATAAACAGTAAGGGATCATTTGAGTGGCTATGAAGATTTGAATTAGTTAATAATGTAGTCCAATTAGATGGTAAATTGTGCTATCGCTTAATAATTGGAGTATCGAATAAGTTACCGGAATAGTAAGTACTCTTTTGAAAGAACTAGTTCTCAAAAAAATATATTAACTGTGTGCCTTTTCATGCTGTTGAGATTTTTCACTGTTCTTAATATCCAAATGATCTAATATACAATGACTGATGTACAACAAAGAGTTCTCAAGAATATGAACCATTTTCATACCAGCTAATATAAGAATATAGTGACAGTGTTTTTTATATATTTTTTCATTTCTACGTGAATATATTAATTAGATAAAAATCTTATTTCTTCAATTAATAATATCCTTGAGAGTAACAGAAACTTTTCTTGCGGTCTGATTTCAACTCTTTATTGTGTCAAAACAATATTAATGAATCTGAAAAAAAATTAAACATATACAACGTGGTGTTCGACCCTCTTTCATTTGTTTATATGAACCGTCAAAATTCCATTACTGCATCCAGCCCACCAAACGATAAATAACGCGAAAAATATTCTACAAGTCATGAGAAACAGCTACAAAAACACACTTAGCAACCCTTTCAACATATTTCAAATGAACGATTCTTCTAACCTATTACAAAGAACGCAAAAAAGCCCTTAGTATGAAACCGCTAAGGGTGGAATTCCTGTAAAAACTTCGAAACCCTCTGGTGGGATTTGATAAAAGTGATCCTAAGTGGTAATTTTCTAGCGGTTACACGCGCAAATGAAAAATTACCTCGTTGTCCGAAAAACAAGGAGGGGCGATTTTTCTGGCAAGAAGAAAAGAGTGAGAAAATGTGTTGACTAACTTGTTAACTCCCGTGGCCGTTTTTTAAAGTGAAAAATAGCTGACACTTTGGAAGTTAAGTGAATTTTAAGTGGAGTAGATCGTGTTACATTATTTAGTTGTTAGCCGAGTCCATTCAGGAAAAGGATGAAAGAGAAAATAGAAATGAACGGAAAATTACACCAGTCGTATTATGAGAATGTTGATAGAATTAAGTACTTAATGGTTTTTATATTGTAAACTGAATCAGTACATGGTGCATAAATTACACATTAGACGGATATATCAGATCAAAAAAATAAAAATTTACTATTTTCTAATGAATGTCATTGACGGATTCGTGTAGGGATTGTACTTTAATAGAAGCAGAAGACACAAAATTGTTTGTATCGGAAAGTTCAATGAAAAACAATATCCAAATATTGTAGTTATTGCATATATTTCCTTCATATTTGATTGACATGAATCAAATGTTGATAATCCTCTAAATTATTCCCAAAATAAATGTTTCCGATGAATATCTACTGACCTGACAGTCAATAAATTTTCACAAGGTTTGGTACTCATTGTTGTCATGTATGTCAATGAGGACGATTTGAAAAAAGTCACCAGTTGCTCATACGAAGCAGAAACATTGTGTATCACAAATGTCACGTCTAGTAAACTGATTTCAGCATATTATGAAATGTACTTCAAGAGAAGCAGAAGAGACAACTTTTCTTTTTATTAGAAAGGTGAATAATACACGATATCCAAATAATGCAGTTATCGCCTATATTTCCTTCATATTTGACTGACATGAATCATATGTTGATAATCCTGCTAAATTATTCCCAACAAATATATTAACGATGAATATCTACCGTTGATAATTCCCAAAATATATGTTACTGATGAATATCTACTGACAGTCAAAAAATTTTCACAGGGTTTGTTACTCATTGATGTCATGTATGTCAATGAAGACGATTCTAGTATTTTGGAAGTGCAGCCAAATAAAATCAATCAATATTAACCAAGTATTGATGTTACTTCAATTCCCTTTATTTTATTTATATTAACCAACATGTCTCAATCAGCATATAAGTGACTACGTCATCCCTTTCCTCAACATCATTCTCAATTTTGAATCACCAGGATGGTCCCAGACGTACCGGGACTTACCTATATATGGCGGTAGTTGTTCAAAAAATATCACTGTATAAGGAAGAACACAATGTATAAAGCATGTATTTCAAGTTTGAAGGCGCTGCGTTTTTTAGCATTTGATTGGCAGTGATCAAAAGCGAACATTTACGGCGAATTTGTGGAAATAGAGAAAATTGGTCATCGTTGAGTGGTACAATACTTCTTTTTGAAAGGTCTCAGCCCAACCAATATAAAAGCTGAACTGGGTTCTACTCTGCTCCTTCGTTAACAACGGTGAAATATTGGGTAGCAGAGTTTAAACGAGGCCATTCGAGCTGCCAAGACGACCATCACAGTGGCCAAATGAGGTGACGAGTTCAGAAACGGTGACGAAAATCCACAAAGCGGTACTGAATGCTAGTCCACTGAAAGTGCACGAGCTAGCAGACTTAGTAGCCATTTCAAAAAGTTCGGTACATCTTATATTATCTAAAAGTATTGATACGAGAAAGCTGTGTGCAAGATGGGTGCCGCGTTTGCTCACACTAGACAGTGTCGTGAAGATGATTCAATTGAGTGTTTAGCTAAGTTCAATAGCAACAAAGCAGAATTCTTGCGTCGTTTCATAGTCATGGATGAAACACGGTTCCATCACTTTACACCCGAGCCAAAAAAACAATCAAAACAGTGGACTCAAAATGGAGAACAGACTCCAAAGGAAGCGAAGACCGTTTCATTTACAGGCAAGCTTAGGGTATCGGTTTTTGGGATGCGCATGGGATACTTTTCATTGACTATATTAAATAAGCTAACACTATCCACTGCGAGTATTATGCGAACTCATCGCAACGTTTGAGTAAAGACATCAATCAAAAACAATCGCATTTGGCTAAGAAAATAGTTTTGTTTCATCAAGACAATGCGCCTACTTACAAATCCATTACGGCAATGACCAAAATTGACGAATTAAAGTTTGAATTGCTACTTCATGTAGCAAGATTTAGCCTTGGCTCAGTGGTCAAAGATTTTCTAACGATGAAGAAGTAATGTCGACAGTTAATTGCTATTTTGAGGAGCAAGATAGTTCTTATTATGAAAATGTTATCGAACGTATTGGACGTCGCTGGAAAATCTGTATCGAGCTGCAATGAGACTATGTTTGTGTTTTCTTTGTTTTGCCAGGTACCTACTTCTGGGATCACCCTCGTAGTAACAGTATTATTCTGATAACATTTGGTAAAGTCATTCATATATTTTACTTCAAAAACATTATGCCGAATAAGCTATTCGGCTGTTCCTTTAGACGTTGATTACCATTACTCTCTTGCTTTTCTCACTGACGGAAATGTAATATTTTCGTTGATTTTGAGGGTTTATGTTAATTACGTTAGTTATTGATGCATGGTGCTTATCTATCTCTGAATACCGTCAAGTTGGTTTACTATCAAATGCATATTCATAATTTTTAGTTCTGTTTTCAACATAGGTGCTTTTTTCAATTCAATTTATACCTGAAATGGAGCAAATATATTTCAGTGAACAATCAAATTGTAAATTCCTACGTGAATATCACCGAATCTTCAACATAAACATGTCATATCGTCCATTTTTTTTGATTCTCTTATTTTTATCGCAGACTTAAAATTAAAATTAGACTTGAAATTAAAAAAATAGACCATTCACGTGAATATATCAAAATGAGATCATTTGTTTCATGGGATATTATAATAATCGTCTTTATTATTTCTACATTCAAAAGAATACAATAAATATTAGAAATCAAGGTTCATATATGGAAATAAAGGGCGAAGTTAAACAGGACCCGTATATTCTTTGAAATATATTTTTTGTGATGTGGGTGATAAACCTTACACAATGTGAGAAATAAAAAATAGTGAATCAATAAAGAATCTGCTGAAGAGCATATTGAAAAGTTCACCACGAAAAGTTATTGCGTAGTATAAACCAATTATTTTTCTTCATATGCTTTCCGTTTTTAAAATCCAAACATTTTCTCATGTGAAAAACTACCTACACAATTGCAATCAGCTATATTTTCTTCGACACACTTCAGAATGTTTTCAGAGAATTCAGTATCCGTTTTCAACTTTTCGTCATAGCAATGGCAACCAGGTACGAATCATTTTCACCAAGCTATTTAAAATATACTTTTTATCTGCTGACAGAATATATGTGGATTCTTTGAGTTTTATCATTTTTTTCGAAAATTCCTTGGTGATAATTTTTGTTCCATTCCATTTTATTGCAATGATTACCAGTTGGTTCAGGAATGTGCTCTGCTATCCCCGATTCTGTTACGTTTTCATGTCACGATGTTCATTTTTTCTTATGTCTATGGGTTTCAAAGTTTTGCCTATATAACTTCTCCACAGGAACAATCACTCTTTCATTTTTCAAAATTTTTTCCGAGTTTAGTTTGTGTCAGCATAGTTTTTAAATTCATTCTTACATGTACAGATTCCACAATCTCAACATCGCACCTACCTCACAACTAACGTCATAACTATGTTCGCGATTTATCCAAACAATTTTAACCAATCGGTTTCAGATACGATGTATAAAAAACTTCTGAACCGTTCACACATGTCAACTAAAACGAAATGAACATGAAAATACACCTGGAAAACGGAAGAGTCCTTGTCCCTGTAAAAAAAGATATGTAGGTGAAACTTTGAAACCCGTATATATAAAAAAAAAATAAAATAATGTTGACGAAAGGAGAGGTGAAATTGTAAGAAAAAATGTACATGACGATTATATAAAGGGGAGGCAGATAACAAGACCGGGAAGCTCATATTCTAAATTCAACTGATGATTACGCAATGAAATGGAGTGAAACAAAACGGTCATCGAGAAACCTCACGAAAATATGAGAAAACTCAAAGACTCTCCATATACGAGTATTCTTTCAACAAGAAACAAGTATGTGAAAATGGATAGTTTCTGATTGCCGTTGTTAAGGCGAGAGGTTCAAAACGGAAATAAGAACTTAAACTGAATTCACAGAAAACGTCCTGTTCGTGCTCTCTCGTAAACCATCGAATATGACATCTGGAGATTATTATTTTCCGTCATGTCAACTATCTAAAAATAGCTAACTAGGTATACAAATCCCATTTATTCCATTGATCATTCAATATCTATGAAAAATTTATGAATTCGACAAGTTACTGACTAATTTAACTCTTCAGTGGTTTATATTAGGTACGTAGTAACTTTCTGTGATGAACTTTTCAGTTTGCCCTTCATTGCATTTAAAGGTTATATACCCAAAAAAGACTTATAAAAAGAATCAGTATAATTTAAATACATGATATAATAAAGTGTTATAATCAATTTTGGAAAGAGATAATATGTCTAATAATGGAAATACTGCCAAAAACTGTGAAAACTCTACATAGTTGAAGATGAGCTTGAGTAAGATTCGAATGTTTTCAGCAAAATCATGAAATGACATATTTCATAGCATAAAATATCTCATAGAGAAACTGCACTGAGATACTGCTGATGGAAAGTTCAAATTGTGCATTTCCCAGCCCTAAATTTCATTTCCAGAAGCGGGGATATATTCTTATTTTCCCTCCCAATCACATTCTTCTGGATAGTGTGACTTGTCATCAACGTAAATAATCTCAAGTTATTTCAGCCCACTTCGATGCCTCAAAATATTATCTCTCTTAACACTAGACTAAACTGGCAATAAACATACACGCACAAAAACAAAATACTATCAGGGTCTCTCCTTCTCCGTTCCTCCTATGATTAATGATAATATTGCGGTCTAAAAACAACCCAACGCGTTAAACACCGTCTTAACTAAAGTCCCTAAGAGACTAATAGGAACATTTGACGTTATCTGGGTAGTAGAAATGCGAGCGCACGTCTTCGAATTTAAATACCCTGGAGAATTTCGACTCGATAAGGTGGTAGAATTGCAGGAATATGACCAAATAAAATATATTATTACCTGAATAGTTTCTGGAATAGGAATTCCTACTTTAGACAGTTTCTACATAGTTAATAAACAGACATGAATAACAAAATCAAACGAGTCACGAACGCTTGTTGGGAATGGAATCTAGATTTTCAGTGGTGATATTCGACGTTTATTGCACGCTAATTGATTCCGTATAATTAATGAATGGATGGATATCTTTTCAACTGAGGAATTCAAATATAATTATTATATTTGTGGGTTAATTTTCAAAACCGTCAAATTCAAGAAGGTAATGAATATAATGATAATGATCATTTTCAATTGGCGTTAAATATGCATCGAAATTGTCGATACTCAATCACGTTGAAAAACAATGATTTAATGAAAGTTCTTGAGGCTATGTGTGAATACAAATTCAAATAACATCTTTCAACAGGAGCTTCCGCCGAAGTTCCTCGCCGTGTCTGTCAGTCAGAAGGCGATAAATTCAATAAGAACAGAACGGATTTTGTTACCAATAGACAAAGTTATAAACGAAGTGATCTGATCCTTTTTTCTTCTCACTTTTACTTTCTCTCTCGTTTTTATATTATCTACTATACAGGGTACAGCACACTGACCGTCGTATTTTGGGAACATAGAATTCAAATTCATTTGAAGGTGGTTGAAATAACATACAAGCAACAATCACAAAAAAAATCAAAAAAATTGAACACGAGCTGAAAAAATTATTAACAAGGAACCAAAATTAAAAAATATAAAATTGAAAGAATCCAAACGAAGTTACTTCACAACGTTTCGATTGTTAGTATCCACAATCGTCTTCGGGTGATAAGTCCGAACTGATGAAATAGAATTCATATCCTGAACATTGGCAAACATTGGGATTTTAATACGCTCTATCGAATGAAGCTGGTATCCGCTATCCGGAAGCTGGTACCAACTTCACATTTTCGAATAGCTGGCGTAATTCTAATGTGAGTTTATGTAATACACCGAAATGAGACCGTTCTCGTGATGTTTATTTGTTTACTCAAAAATAACCAGAAAATTCGACATTTATAAACTATCGTCGATTCATCAAAATACTTAATTTCATCCTCTTGCAAGTGTGACATTTCCAAAATGTTATAAAAGGTGTTCGGAATCGATTACTAATTCTGAAGATATAAAAATGGACCAAAACTCAGTTTTTTCAAATGGAATACCATAAACCATGCCACCATATAACTAAGGGCTACGAAACCTTCATTTCGAACAACTAGGTACAGAAAGTGAATTAGAGCTTCTTATTTGCCGTCATGGTTTTTATCGAAGAAAATATATCAGTCTTTCAATTTAAAAAATGTTTATTCTGAATGTTTCATAAAAGGCCGAAAATTCAAAATATTGCATTTTCTTTCCACACAAAATATTAAAACTATTCCAGAATATGGTCGAAGACATTTCCGTTAACTTCCAGACGTTTATTAATTCTCCCCATCAAATTGTTATTTACAGTACCACGACGGCCATACCACGTTGAAAAAATGCCAGTACGACTGATTTCATCGACATCTAGGGCGTTGAATGGTTCTAACAATATTCTCCTTACTTGTTGCAGGATCTGCATATACAATATTTTGAATACAAGTATCCCCATACATAGTCCATAGAAGACAGATCTCCTATCATAGATTAATTAATCCCCCAATTATGAGCCGGAAAAATGCCATGAGTTGCTTGACCCTTTTTGTTTTGATTTCTGTGGAAAATGACTCAATGTAGTACTTTATACTGAATTTGTTTGCTTTTGTTAACTTTTCAACAACAACAAAGTAAGTGAAAACAAACACTACCCATCTCATCTTGTACAAATCGTCTAATTCCACCTCCCCGCCCTCACGAAATGTTATATTCATCCGGCGCGATACTCTATTCCTGGCACGTTATTTTGTAAGCACAACCTTTGTCAGCAGAGAAATACAAAATGGGGACTTAATGCTTAATGGAATAAGCCATTCGTATTCCGTTTCTTAAAGCCGAGAGGCGTCCTATTTAATTTTACTACTGTCAAATGCATCTGCGACTGATATATAGCCGAACTTCGACTATTTACACCATCGAGTCGACTTCAGCAGTCATATACAGGTGCTGATGGAAATAAGGGATTCGAAAGACGCCGGGAAACTTCTATTTGCTGAAGTTCTTTAGAAGGGATTGATTTAACGGTACTCGGTTCTATAACCATAATATTCCCCTGGCCGTGAAGGATGATATTGATCTTCAAGATATGAAATTTAATTGGAAAGATATGTCAAATGAGTCAAATCACTTCTTCGTAATTCTACATAAAAAGTTTCGTCCTTCAAGAATGATTCAAAATTTGCTGGTTTATGAATTACCTTCTAATGTGACATTGCAACAATTCAAATTATTATCCTTCCATAAATAACATAACAGAACATAACCCAGGTAGATATTACAGAACATATAATTTGATTCAAATATGATTCGAAATCTATGAAAGAACAAATACAATTAGAATGAATAGCTGAAATATCAATTATATAAGACAATAAAATGTTAGAGAAAGTACAATAAAACGAATAAAATATTCAAGATTAATAATGAAAATGACCACAGAGTAAAAAGAAAAAAAAGAGTACATTAAAAATGAACAAAAAAATTGAAAAAGAAATTGAAGAAAATCAAAGAAGATTTCAAACCAAGTTACTTCACGACGTTTCGATTGTTGGTATCCACAATCGTCATCGGGTGATGACTGGACTACTCCTCCTAGAGGTGACTATTTCAAGGTCATTCGAACGCTTTCACCTATCCCCTCTCTGCTTGACCGGTTTGGCGAGAGTTAACAGTTTTTTCGCTTGATTACAGGTTTTCATATATTGCGCTAGCTGGCTGATTGAGTCGTTAAATTTCCTCTCAAACCAGTGTTTCTTCCTGTGGATGATCTCAGCTTGGAACCGACACTATACTGACTGTTTACTGAATACTGTATACTGAAAACTCACTAACACAGAACAATATTTGAATCACGAATCCAACCACCATCAATTTACCAAATGAGAAATCATCAAGATCCTAGTGGATACGAAGAAAGTTCTCGACAAGGAACTAGGTATCATCAGAAAAGATCCTCAAACGGAATGGTGGAACATACTTTGGTTAGAAGACTTTGGCAAGGAAGAGAAGTCGTCACAACCAGTACTTGCTCTTACCTACGTCAGAGTATTGTCGAAGAGGATAAGAAGAATTGGGTCCAAATACAACATCAGAACTTGCTTCAGTTCCGGCAACACCATCCATAGTAGCCTCACGAGCACCAGGCCACCAAACGCGGACTGCGATTCCAAGAATTGCATTAACCGGATACTCTGTGAGTGCGGCAAATCCTATATCGATGAAATTGAGAGGCCCTTGAAAGTCCGCATTGCCGCATCAACATAAAATCAAGTGGTCCCAAGCTGAAATCATCCACAGGGAGAAACACTGGTTCAGAAGGAAGTTCAAAGAAGCTGCATATATTTTGTCCAACGACGCATTTATCCAAGCTTGTGTAGATATATGGAAACCTGTAATCAAGCGGAAACACGGTTAACTCCCGCTAAAGTGCTGCTGAGAAACTTGTTCATTTCTTTAAAACCTTTTCAAAAATTATTTTCAACGATAACCTTTTTAAAAATTGCATTTTTATTCAAGCCTAGGTTTTCTTACGATTTCAAATTTCATATAACGTCGTGTACTTGTATATTCGTGAATCACTTCTGATGCAATGTCAGTGCCCATTATATAGAGATCTTCGTAACCTTTCAATTATTTGAAAGCAATCTTTTAGTACCTATCAATAACGTGTTACATTTTTTGTTATCATGTTATCAAAACATCCCCTATCATTTTTGATATAATGTTGAAGTTTCGTAAATACGATAAAAAGAATACGGGTAGGTATCTGTTGAATCCTGAAGTTACAAATCATGAAATTATAAAACAACAAGAATTTTAAGAACCAGGTTTTAACAATGAACGGGAACAAGAATGTTTCCTACTTATTCACCAAACTCAAACACCTCTTCATGCAGTTTCGTAAGAATGAATCATCTTTCCCACCAACCGATTTCCTGAAGTCTTTGAAGTCCACTAGATACTCGTTAGGACAACAAGAGGTTTGTTCCGAATTCTTGGGGTTCTTGTAAGCAAAAAAATGGCAGAATCAATACTCCTTACCGCTCTGGATTGAATGATTTCGTACAGTCTATCTCGTCTTGTATTTGTGAATCTTTTGCTGGAAAAATCAGCACTTGTTTACTTTGTAGTGACTGTTCAAGAGGTAGCAAAAACTTATGTGAATTTCTGGAACTTCAACTAGCGTTTCCTATATGACTAATAACCAGTCCGTGCAAAGCTTATTGATAAATCATCTGAAAATGGAACTTTTAACAGATGATGATCGACTATATTGCCAAACATGCGCCAAACTAACTGACTGTTATAAGAAAACAAGTATATCTGAGGCACCAGTCAATCTAATAATAGCACTGATGATCTTCAAACATGACTCAATCTCTGACGGAAGCACCAAACTCTGACGAAGTTTCGAAATAGATGAATACTTCAATCTAGCAGACCACTATTATACTCTTCATTTAGTCATTTTTCACTGTGGTTCTGGCATTGAATCTGGTCATTATTACGCTTTGGTTAAAGACAAAACGGACTGGTTTGAGTTTGACGATAGTCGTGTTTTGGCGATGGAGATATCCTAAAATTTGTTTTATGAAAGAGAGGACATTGGCAGATCAAGATTTTGAGATGATGTGGTGCTACAGGTTTTTCCGGGATTTCCTGCAGCTGAAAAAGCAAATGCGCTGCTGGAATCATATAAAGATTATCACATCAAAAATGTTCTTTTTAGAAATATGAAAAAATGATGAATGAAGTTTGTTGTCGAAGCTTTTGAAGGATTTGCATAATTTGTATACACACAATACTTTTGAGGTTATTTACCTCTTGGAATGATAATTGGAATTATTTGCAATAAAAACATGCAGTTCAGAGATCACTTTCATAATCTAACGAGGATGAGAACGTATGCCTCTATTTGTTGTTTGAGGATATCGTTTCATTTCAAACGATTGAACAGATATTTAATTTTCATATTTTTTATTCTCAAAGTTTTTATATTTTTCTGTTTTTCTTGAAATTCCAATGTTTAAAATAACTAGTCTATAAAGGCATATATCTAAAGACAATATCTACATGTAGTATGATTGGAAGGCCAAGTTTCTTCGTCATCACGAAATGATGAATGAGCGTTCAGAAACTGCACTTTAAATAATAGTTCTCCTGCAATATATTTTCAACTTCCATTCATCATTGGAAAGAGCACCCAGTAGAACATTCCCGTTCGAGTTTGTCATCCAACTAACAATCTAAATAGTTCAACTTAGCCTCAGAACAAGCACAATGGAAATTCTAGAGAAAAAGTTTCCAGAGTCTGTACAAAAGCGATGAATAAGGTGTTAAATTGGATCCCCACTGCCGAATCGGGCTTTTACATGTACTTTGAAAGGACTTGATGAAAACAAAGACGAATGGATACATTACTAAATTAATCTTTGAAACAAAGCACTTTCCTTGCGCCTTATTCATCAAAGCCAAACTCATTTATTTAGTTAGAAATAAGGGAGGCAGACTTAGAGTCTATTCGTTAAGTTCTCGTCTTTCTCTTGAGCGAATATAATTTATAAAGGACTGAATGCGAATATAATTTAAATGTCAATCTACAGCGGCACTATACAGAGAAAAGTTTGGTGTAAATGGAAGAGACGTAATAACTACGAGTTTAGGAAATGAGGTAACGCTGTTTTCCATCTGCACTGTAGGTTAGGTGATAGTTAGGGTCTTGAATCAGATAAGTCCAATGTTGAGGCTTTATACGTTCATCCCAAAAAATTATAATTAGTAATAAGTCCATGAAAGTCCAACTAGTCATTGAAGGAAGAAAATGTCAGAAAGTAAAGAAGTTCACTCGAAAATGAAGAAATTTAAATAATCAAGAAAAATGGATAGAATACCAAAGACTACATCACACAATGTGATCGATAGATCAAGAAAATTCACTTTCTAAATAATTTGTATCCCACTATCTGGTTTTTAGGAAAAAACACCATAAAACCAAAACGGTTCAACACCAATGAAGATGTTCTGGTACTATCATAGGCTTTCAACCTGCAATAGAAAAAAGCTTTCCGTCTTGTTGGAGAATAATTCGAGTGTGATCCATACTCAAGGACAAGAAAAAAAGAATTTCACAGAAAACAATTTGAAATTAATAGTTTACAAAAATAATCAGCCTATCCTACAGAATGAAATTATAATAAATATCTCAAGTGAGGTTGGGGGTGTAGGGGAACTAGTTTGTTCTTTGAGATTGAGCAAGTGTGGCTAGTCTTTAAACAGGAATCTCAAAACAAAACTGTATCTTTTCTATTAGTCTTTTCTATTTTTTTTTGAAGAATATTCAAGTAACCTAAGAAATGCAAAAAACTGTGTGATGTGGATTTATGTTTCAGGAAAAGCTAGATTAGTTCTTTAACTTACATAATGAAATTCAAAATAGCAAGAGTTGAGTGGTAGAGCACCCTCAGAGTAGCATAAGGAGAATACCGTATATCATTTTATTTTTCATTGGAAATAGAGACATTATTATTATTAACACATTTTCGGTGCAATTTTTATCAACCAAGTTGGCGTCACCAGTAAAACATAACGTAATCATTTTTTTTCATTTCATATACTTCACAAAAAAGGTATAGGCTTTTTATTGTATCTTTCATCATATGCGACTCATTTTTGTTTTCGGTTTGAGTTCATCAGTGTTCCAGTGCAGCCTGACTGCCTGTGGAAATATTGGTCCATATTCTTTGAGGTCTGAAATAAATGTCCCTTTTGTGGAGTTCCTATTTAAAGTCTCGAGGTGAGGCGGAAATATTATTCATTTCTTTTTTTATTCAAGGTCATAAACAATATCATCACCTGCTCTCAACTGTTACATATGTTGAATTTTTGGGTTCCTAGACGGTCATCTAGGAATATTGTCACATTTTATCTCAACACTTCGCGTACAAATATAATGAAAAAATCTCCAATTTATACAATGTGCGATACCTCTAGTTATGTTAGTCATGATAGATTCAACTGCCAGATTATACAAATCGAAAGACATTTCTTAGCTAAGTGACAGTTCTGTTTTTATTTTAATTTTCCATAGACTCACAAAGTATATTATGTAAGTACATATTTGTAAATGCCACTGTTACTCCCTATTCTGTAATTGGGTTCATCGTGTAGAATAGTGCATGAAATAAATGAATAAATTATATAAGTGCATACACTTTATCAGGAGGACTGATGTGTATTCTGCCCGTAACATAAAATCGTATATTGTCACAGGTTTAACCAACATAGAGTACACTCTCCAGTATCTCTGCCTTTCTTTTTACTCTTTCTAGTAGTTCGTTCCAGGTCAACGTAGAGTCTAGTATCACTTCCAGATATTTGACTTTCCTCAATACTTCATCTCATCTGAAAGTTTAAAAAGTCCTAAGCTATTGGTCTTGGTCCTCTTGGAGAACGCTACTATTATCGACTTCTTCGGGGTTATGTTCAGCGTTTCTCGGTTCATCTTGTTATAATATTTAGGGCCAGCTGCATGCGTCAACTCACTGCATACCATATTATACCTATTTGCCATGGAATAGGATGACTAGTTCATTTACATAGCTCATTATGGTCCGGAACTGGTTCAAATATTTCTATCAAGTAATGTTTTTAATACAAATGACATGATACTAATTGCTCTCAAGCAGGGTCGTCGCCATGGGGGGGAGGGGGGAAGCCTCCCCCTACTTTTTCGACTTGGGAAAAAGTTGGGAAATTTTGGGCCGTGAGGATAGAAAAAAATAATAGTAAAAAAATGAATGGAAATTNAAATACGTGTCACTCTCGACTAAATAGTATGTTGTCATTGAAATGGTTGGATGTAAAGAGCTAATTGGAATATTTTGTCTTTTGCTCACTGTCTAGAGAAGAAAACCAGGAGCTCACATGTGCAGGTGTCTTCAAAACGGTAAAAGCAAATATACTTTTTGTCATTATGTTGATTATCATATCAATACACCCACAACATTTTCTCAAATAAACTCTCCGTTTAGTTTTTTCTTTAAATTAAACCTAGCTCTCAAAATTTTTCCTTTCTTAATTGTATTTTGAATACGATTTGTTAGGCATGACTAGTGAATATAGTTCTTCATTTGTTTGAATTCTACTCATTATATATTTTAGATATTGTTTCTTCAAATGATTTTTTACTCTCTTGAGTTTCCTTCAGTTTAAGATAGCGCATACATTATGACCATTCCATACTTTTGTTCAACTGATTTGTAAATATCTGCTAATAGTGACTTATGGTCGATTTCAGGTTAGGTTTAGGGTCAAACCTGTGATAATAGCGATATCACAACATTCAATACAGAACCCAAAAAGCCTTTCATTACTCATAATGTTCAAAGAATTTGCTTCATGCCTGTCTTAAAACGTCTGACACATTCGAAATACGTCTTCAGTAATCAATAACTATTTCGCCAATGTCACATAAATTATTGTATCTCAGAGTTGTTGTGAATGAACACTGACCATCAACCCTCTGAATTTATACGATTACGATTTCTGGAAATTTGTGTGGAGCTGATATAATCTTGAGGTTCTACTATAATCATAATAACTACTTTGAAGAATTGGTCCAAATGAAGAGTTAGATGGGTCAAACTCCTCTGGTCCGTTGGTACCAAAATGGCCCAGCAATAGCTTGTATGTGCTTTACAATTGCGAATGAGTTGTTTTAATGAATTCGCACTTCCTCGTTTCCTAAAGAGAGATCAATATTCTCTAGAGGTAAGGAGTCACTCACATGTATGGAAAACTTTATTTTGACTTGCTTATGGCAAACACATAGTAATTATAACCATCACTGAACATGAGACGGGAACTGAAGTATACTGTGAGGATTAGGAAACATCTTTCTTCTAAGTGGAAGTGTATAAAATGTCATAACGCACAAGAAATTGTTCTTACAAACCGCTGGAGTGATAAGAGATTGTATATTAAAGTATGAGAATGAATTACATGAAAGGGATTTAGTGAAGCAATTTATGGACAATCAAAACTAGATCCTGAAGAATAAATCAGTCAACGAAAGAATGTACAAACAAGTACAGGCTACAATATTTTTCGAAGATTCTAAAGAAATGACGGATCCATAAGTCGCAAAAAGTATCAGTCATCTCGCGATTGACATGCGCCTTGTGCGAGAGGTCTTCATAGTCATGAGGTGAACGCGGTTCTATTATTTTGAGAAGCTCAATCAAAATCGAATTTGTCAACGATGTCATGTCACTTTTTGAATAAATGATCATAATATGTGAAGCTTTGTCTAAAAGGCAATGAGTTATGTCTCTAATACACCTTCGTTGGTAAATTTACCTGAAATTTGGTTCACTTGACTTTCCTATTGTTGTTTCATTCCTGAATGAAATACTTTAAGATATTGTTTTAGAGTCACATATTCAATTTGAAAAGTATAAACTGTCAAGTACAAATGAAACTTATAATTTAATAATGCTCTTTTATTCGATCGATGTCACCCTGATGGAAAGTACCTACGATCATCAATTTTCTGAAACGTAGCAAAATTTTTTGAGACAGACATAGCTATTCAAGATGAAGTTGTTTTGAGTGAAACCCAAAAAATCACCATTTCTGCCATCTCCAATATACCTTCAGTAAGAGAAATGATAACATTTCTAATAGTCACTTCCATCGAGACCCTTTCCCTCCGTAACTCGTGACACCCAGTTTTCTGATTGGAACAGATGTGAGCAGAACATGTACCATGGATGTCCAGAAGGAGATAAGAAGCTGTTGAAAGTAAAGCTTCTCGGATGTCATATGAATTATACAAAAACTAAAAATAATGTAGACTCAGTATAATGACTATAGTGATTAATCGAATGGAAGTATACAATCAGAAACATGAAAAATAGATGAACTCATCGCTCAGAATGATTATTGTATTAATTCCCAATTACCTCGTGGTGTCTTAGTAGATCTTACAAATCCTTGAGAGGTGATATCAATCGAAGATATGTGATGTGTTACAATTCAATGGAAAATGAAAAGAACAAATTAACTTCAGTGAAATTAAACAAATGTATAACAATAAGTTAACCTACCACGGAAATTTCCATTTCGTCATATACCTCCTTCGAAAGAAATACTTTCTAAAGTCACTATTTCTTATAAAGCATTACATTACTTTCTAAAGTCACTATTTGTTATAAAGCATTACATTAAATCAAACAAAATATTTCTAAATCTACAATAAACAATGTGTCTAAGATAAGGAAGGTCAGCATGGAGAAATCGGAAACCATGAGTCGGTTGAATTAGAAAAAAACTTGCCCAGCTTAGAGTTAATTTGAATGAACTTTGAAAGTTTAGAAATACCCGTGTGATACATCAGTGAACTTGTTGCCAAAAAGGTTGACCCATACCGGATGATTACCTTTTTTTGATCCCCATAAAAAATGAAAATTTGTAATGGCTACATATAAGCAGATTTTTTATGGAGTTTTCATTCATAGATCGAAGCTACAACAATATTGAGCACAATTCTTATGTTCTGACTCAGTTTATTTTCGTTTATTTGAATTTGCAAATACTATTTCATATTTGACCACTCGCAATCTCAAGCCAAAACTATAGTGGAAGGTGTTTACATTTGAAATTTCACCACACTCCTAAATATACCTCTAGAGCTACTATTCATATCGCAAAATCCCCAGTTACACAAACTAATAAAACATTTTCCTTCATTTAATTTGAAACCTGCCGGAGGGCAATTATACCTCCATAAAATCCTCCTTGAACTTAAACAGAACTAAAATCTGAAATCTACATTGAGAAATTCAAATTAGAATTACTTTCCCTACATTAAATACTACGCCATTTTGGCACAAAAATCATACAAATATCACCCTTATACTATTACAGTGAAAGGGCGAATATCTTAAATAAAATATCTAAGGCATATACTTAAGGGATGAGGGTTGAGTTTTCTAGAGAGGGATATTTGTGTTCGGTTTAGATGCCACCCCAAACCAAAATAGTCGCTATTCAGGATGGAATTAGGGGTTGGTTTCGGCTCGTTCGCTGGGACTGTAAAGAGGGAGATTTTAAACCCGGGGTTGGCAAAGTTAGAAATGAGGGTGCAAACTTCAGGAGATAAATAAGGAAGGTTTTGTTTGAAGAAAAGAAAAACAACGTAGGATGGATAATGAGAGAACGTAACATAATTTCCCAGACGGGGTTCTCAAGTTTTAAGTCGCTTTTGTGTAACGTATACGGCTAATTAAGGTGGCAGTTGGGAATAAATGGAAATGAAAATTGTGATGACTGTTACATACCAGGTGAAATGAAATGAAAAAATTATTTGGGGCAGCTGTTCACCTCAAGATGAACGATTCTAGTAATTATTGTAATGAAAAATACTTTTGAAGATTTCTGAGTGAATAGATAAACAGAATTTTGTTTTTCTTGATATTTATGATTATAATTGAAATATAGCTGGAGCTATTTGCTGAGTTTGATTGCCATGGTCTACTGGTTTTCATGTTGCACGTTTCGTCTTCGACTGCGATAGAAACAGTTTTCTTCAATCGTGAAAGTTTACTCTTTGATAATCAAAATTATTTATCAATGTAAATTTTCAACAATAAAATACCAATCTGATGTTTATTTCGTTATAGGTTTTGAAAATCAAGTACGATTGATTGAAGAAAATTAATGATACTTAATAGTATATTATTCTTCTAGGAAAAAATGTGATCATTACTCGTGGTAATAAAATTTGTGGAGAAAAGCCGAAAGAGAGTATTGTAAGTGATTTCAGCGAGCAGTGACCATTTTTCCCGAGTAGAATATTATACTTTTTCTATGACGCATTTCAGGATAATTCCAAAATTAGATTCATCTATGGAAAATATGCAAGTCTACCTCCTACTATATTCATTGTTACAATAATTTTTTAAATTCGGTGGTTGAAAATATTTCGTTTTAAAGTGAATAACTTTGAAAAATATCAATTCATTCGCAAATTTGTGAAAATCCATGTTTTATCCTTTTTTTTTATAGCAAACGCAAACTATATATTTTCTAATGAGCAATATCAGGAGTGGCGTTAACATTGAAAAAAAAACGCAAACATACGCCGATTTTTCATTTCTTCAATGAAGCACTATTTATCATATTCACTCTCAAGTAGTAGTAGATTTTTATGATTCGACTAGAGAGTTTTGTGAAAAAGTACATCTGAAAAATTTAATTTTCCACAACAAATCTGGTCAGATTTGTCTGAAACGATTGTAAAAGTAAAAAGCACCCAAACAAATTCAAATTTTCAAATGTAATTGTTTGCAAAACTGAAGAAGGAAATACAAAACTTCAAAGACTACCGCGAATAAGATCAATTCTTCGAAATAACATTTCACTTCACCCTCATGGTTACATATGGATGTATCGTTTTTATTCATCCACCCAGTATAGTGAAATAAGAGTTGAACTGTCATAACATGTCACAATGAAGTATTTGTTCAATAAGAATATTTATATTTACATTATCACGATGACAAATGCGTTGAGGAATTGATAAATCAAGTAAAACTCTCTTGAAGATGATCAGTGAAAATGAAACAAAAATTGTCAGTAGGTATAAATATAAATTTTAGAGAAAGACAGAAACTGTCTGTAGAAATTTCGTCATCTCAGATGAGCATCAAAATCATAGATGTTATTCTATGAAGTAGTCGTCAAGTCCACTTTTCAGAATAATAATTAATATCCACATGAATTTGAAATCAATACGTACCCTCATATCGACTTATAAGCCAATGAAAAGTAGATACATTCTCTATATAGTGATACCTTACTAAACATCAGATCCTTATATACTTTCCATAGCCTGATGTGGATTTATTCTAACATTGAAAAATATGATCATTGTAAATCCAAAGTCAGTAGATTCACTGAAAAAATACAACTACCATTGTTTCACAAGACCCATACTCAGAGATTTGTTTTCTTTTTTGTACCAACACTCTACAATATGTTCCCAGCACCTGTTCCCAAATAAAAAAAAAATTGAAATTATACCTCGCTGAAAAT
This sequence comes from Leptinotarsa decemlineata, assembly GCF_000500325.1. Taxonomy (NCBI): domain Eukaryota; kingdom Metazoa; phylum Arthropoda; class Insecta; order Coleoptera; family Chrysomelidae; genus Leptinotarsa; species Leptinotarsa decemlineata. Next base: position 55,412 of record NW_019290003.1, on the reverse strand, counting down.
GCAACAATGTTAAATAATATCTATTGAATCCCCTAGTACAAAACTGACACAAATTTATCTTATCATACGAAAATGCCAAAGAGTATTCATTCGTGAAATACACGCTCTCAGGGCCGTCGCCATGGGGGAGATGGGCGGGAGCCTCACCCCCTGCTTTTTCGACTTGGAAAAAAGTTGGGATATTTTGGGCCGTGAAGAAAAATAATAGTTAAATAATGAATAAAAATAAAATAAATACATTACTTTCTAAAGTCACTA
>NW_019290003.1:0-54351 GCF_000500325.1 Leptinotarsa decemlineata | reverse complement strand
ACTATATAGCTTGTTGAAATAATATTTTAATTATCAGATTTACCTGACTATTATATAAGGACACATTGTAAAATTAATTTAAGACTCTCAAGACACAGGTACCTAGACCATATCAGGTACCTATGACTTAAATAAGGATAACTTTGTAAATAGGATTAGTTTCATCTTCCTCTTGGAGATGATCACTTTTTGATCGAAACACGTGTCGAGGTGGTGAAATGACGGTTTTGTGTTAGGAAAAAACTCCATTAATATCCATTACTACACCAAAGGTTCCAAACAGTGCATCACAAGTATCCAATATGTTGTTTGAGTGAAATTTACCATTAAATAATTATTTATTTTACGTTTTATTCAAAAGTAGATCGGCATAACTGTAACAAATTTTGAGTAATATATAATTTGAAGAAGTTGCTAATGGTTTCATAACTCCCAAATAATTATAATTAAGGATGATACAGTCACTTCGAAGCCGTATAAATGTATAATACTATTATATATGATGGATTATTTTTATTAGAATATTCATGTAACTTGTTTGTTTTTCCCAAGAGAAATTAATTCTTGGGAAAAGTTTTCGCTTTCTACTTCTCTATAATATTTTTTTCGATATATGATGGAATCGGCCGATACTTGATGAAAATCCATAACTAACATATTCTAAAAACACTTTATTGTGTGATTTTCACTAGATAGTTCTACAAAAACGTGTAATTGAATGTTAATATGAATGTAGTTGTTTCGAAAGGGCTTTAACTTAACTGAATTCACAATTTGTTTTTCTCTTCTATATATTCACCTCGAAAATAGAATGAACAACTGTTGAGGAACGGAGCTCTAGATATTCGATAATAAAAAAGGCACCCGTTTTCACCTTACATTTCTTAAGAACGGAAGGTATCACTCTTATAAATAACATGTCGAACAGAAAGCATAATTGACAGGCAAACTTATGAACGAAAGTTAATTTTTCATTGTTCCTATTCTCCAGTACCATGAAAAGTCAACATTACTTTTTCTATAATAAAATTATAAATCGGTTCCATGAGTTACCTACTCTGATATCTTCATTTTAGTTCATTCGTACCTACATGAAAGTTGCTGTGAAATACTGAGCCTCTGAAATTTATGTTCCAATACGCCTTCATTTATACTTATGAATTAGTAAAACTAACGCGAAACTTGTGGACTCTGATACTCAAATTTTAATTAGTTTTCAACAAAGTTCCTGGCGAACTTTCCTAATATTGGAACGGAAATTAAAAGATAAGAAAATAACGAGCACAGCATTTGCACGAATCATCTCTCTCAAAGCACTTATCCCATGAAAGTTTTTGATGTCTTCACAACCCCTTTTCATACAATCTTTCACATGTATCTTTTGTTGAGGAAGGGGTGAGTAATATATTCTCCGCAGAATAGAACAAAATCGGTTTTGAGTGTGTACATAAATATATTTTATAGAACAATTAATTATTCACCAATCGAATACGAAATGTCTAAAATATATTACTTCAAATCATTATTACTTCAAGTTTATTATGATCGACCCAGTTTATTTGAAAAAGTTCATTAAAAGTCAATTTGAATGATATAAGTGCAATGTATGTCAAAGCGTGTTTCAGTAACCATGTATATATAAATGTGAAACTTATTTTTCTATTTATTTTTCAGGTTAAAGGCAAGGTATAATATTCGCGGAACATTTTCAATAATCATTATGTGAATCGGACTCACCGCTTTTCCCAAGTTAACAAGAAACATTTCAGAAGGCCATGTAGATAATAGATGATTATCCATATTTAAACTGCAGGTAAGTTAATCCATTAAATTATTTTGTATTGACTGTTCTCACAAAAAAATTCAAACTGATTACATAGAATCGCTTGACAATTTATAAGTGAAATGAGAAATTGTTTCCAGATTTTTTAATGAAGAATTGTTGAATTAGTCTCTGATTGATTTCAGTCTTTCGAACACTCAAAAATCCATGTAAATGAATGTAACAGCTGCAAACGAATGTCAAACGGAAAATTATTAATAATACATTCAATTGATATCGAAAAATTCTCTCCTAAAATTGATACATTTTTTTGAAGGGATTCATTGATATTTAGTAAACTGTAAGGTACCAAAATGGCCCAGCAATAGCTTGTATGTGCTTTACAATTGCGAATGAGTTGTTTTAATGAATTCGCACTTCCTCGTTTCCTAAAGAGAGATCGATATTCTCTAGAGGTAAGGAGTCACTAGTCACTCACATGTATGGAAAACATTATTTTGACTTGCTGATGGCAAACACATAGTAATTACAACCATAACTGAACATGGGACGGGAACTGAAGTATACTGTGGGGATTAGGAAACATCTTTCTTCNTACAGTTGGACACCATATTGAAATCTCCAATTTCAGTTCATCAGGAACAGTTCTTCAAAACCTGTCTCGAATATCCCAAATCAAAATATATATTCTGGGAATATTTGATTACTTTACGATAGCCTAATTACAATTTGTTGGGTGGTCGATCGATTACAATATCAGAGAAAGACTTCCTTTGCCGGCACAAACGCCAAACCGAGAACACAGTACAACGTCGAAATGACCCATCGGTGACATGACTATCACCCTTGTTACGAGGTTGCTTACATCTCGCTATAACACGAAGTCATCAGTTAATGATGCATCACTAGTTGCTACATGGACTATCGTCTACCTGGCACGTATCCACACCTACCTTAGCCAAAGAGAATCAAAATATAATGTAGAGTTCGAAGATTTTTGTCTTTGTCTGGTTGACTTTTTACTGTGTCATGATCCCTACAAATTTAAAATTTGTCGGGGCGCCCAACAGAAGTGATAACTCAAACTGATATAAGTTGAACTAATCAATATTAAATAAATTGAAAGGGTTAGGTAGGTATATTCAAAAAAGTGATTCCAAAGAAAGGAAGGGAGCAATCAAAAGTAGTAACTGAATACATAGATGTGTAGATCATGCAAAGAAGTAACTTTCAGACACTAACTGAATTAAAGAGCCCTTCTGAAACAGCTTCATTCATATAAACATTGAATTACACGAAAGAAAAATTCTTTCAAAACAAATACTTTTATATGAAAACTGAATTATACAAAACACACATTCCTCTACTCAGTTTCTATTCCAAACATTCGTTATGGAATTGAATCAGATATCATTCATAGGATTCCTACACAAAGTATTGAATGAAAATTAAAAAATTTCACTTACATGAAATACTGTGATCCTCAGTGGTAGATACAGATGTTTCGCCGTAAGAAACTTGCCTTAGGGCTGGATAACATAAGAAAAACACAATTGAAACATTATTGAAATTGTTTAACTTGAGAAGAGCTTGGGTTATCTGGGTCTGTATCAAATAAACGTACTGTCATCGTGACATGAGCAGATTCTTCTCATGCATGACATAAAATCGAAATGTTATGAATGAAATAAGTGCTACCTGAGTACCTAATAAGACAAGTCTCATATTCCGACACTTCAAAGTCCGTCATTGGTGATGATTTCACATAAGTGATATTTTATATTGCAACTCTTTCATGTACTATATTATTCAGCGTTCCAATTAATTACATCTGATTCAATTCCATAACGAATGGTTGGAGTACAAACTAAATAGGAAAAAGTGATATTCGTATTATTCAATGTTCATATGAAAGTAGTTGTTTAGAAAGTATATTTTTTTTCAAGTAATTCAATTTTCATGTGAAAGTAGTTATTTCGGGACGGCAATTTTCTTCCAGTTTGTATATGAAAGTAACTTTAATGCATGATCTACACATATTCGTAAAGAGTTTATTTCAAACTAAATTCAAACTAAATGCTATCTTCAATTTTTTAGAAGTTTACTACAATTTTTTGTATGAAGATTATTTCATTAAATTTTTCCCGCCCTCTTTCCGCATTTCGTAATTTTTGACGTCGTTAACTGAGAAGTGACTCTAACTCTCAAAATATGATATAGATAATTTTTTTATATGAAATTATATCCACTCGCAATTAGGTAAAACATATATCTCAGTCACAGAAACGTAAAATTATCACAGGTGTCATTATAGCTCACATTTTCTATGAAAGGTAATGTATACAAAAATCATCTTTCTTATGTATATAGGTCAACTTGGTGTCGATTGTAATACACACTGCGGTGTCGCTTGTAACATGTTACAATTGACACCTACTTTTCTAATGAATATATTATATTCTTTTCATTAGTTTGAACTGAATTTGTATCATTTCATTAAAACAACAATAAAAATTAATTGGCGCTCCGGGGCGACTTCATTGATTCCTTTTCTAATAAAGTTGAATTATTTTTTTGGTCGATCAAAAATGGTGAAGCCAAGGCCAAGAAAAACGGAAATGGGGTTAACACCGGAAGTTATTTATGAAAAATCAGCTAGGAAGGTAACAAATACTAATCAATCTATTAGAAAAGTGGCTGAAGATTATGCCATATGCCATGTTTCTTCATATCGCTATGTTAAATCGCCTTGGATTGGATACAATCCTCACTACAGAGTATTTAATGAAAAAAAGGAGTTACAGCTCGCTAAATATTGCGAAAAAGCTGTGGATTTATATTTCTGACTGATCACAAAAGATCTACGCAAGTTAGCTTTTCAATTTGCATATCGTAATAACCTAACCTACCCAGAAAAATGGATCATGACTGAACATACAAGTGAAGACTGGCTCATTGCTTTCATGCGACGAGATCCATATTTGAATCTTAGCATATCTCAAGCTACTAGCCTTTCGCGACTCATGAACTTCAATAGAGAAAATGTAGAGAAAATAAATTGTCATCTGTTTTAGACAGATATAATTTTGAGCCTCAAAATATATATAACTATGACGAGACAGGAATTTCGACTGTTCAGAAAGCATCCAAAGTTATATTTAGAAAAGGAACTAAGCAAGTAGGATCCATATCATCTCAGGAACGCTGAACTCTAGTAACACTGGGTTTAGCAGTTAATGCAGTAGAAATTACCGTACCTGCAATTATCGTTTATCCACGATTACTTTTTCAAAACCACTTTGTTAGAGATGGGCCAGTTGGATTTATAGGAACTGAAAATAAGTCTGGATGGATGCAGGAAAATGCATTTCTTGATTTTATGAAACATTTTGTGAAATACGTAAAACCAAGTGAAGATAATAAGATGGTAGTATTGTTAGACAACCACTCGTCTCATATTTTGATTTCTTTGATAGAATTTTGTAGAACCAATTTCATCACTCTACTTTCATTTCCGCCTTGCACTACACATATACTTCAACCTTTAGATCTGGGAGTGTATGGTCCTTTCAAGAAATGCTGGTGATCAATGATTGGAAAACAATCCTGGCAAAAAAATTACTATATACGATTTGCCTTCATTTGTGAGAATTTCACTTCTTATGGCCACTATACCTCCCAATATTCTTGCTGGTTTCTCCTGCACTGGTATTTGGCGTTTCAATCGAGAGATTTTCAGAAATAGTGACTTTATTGCATCAGCTGTAACCGACAGGACTCTTGATGAAGAAGCCGTAGAAAATAATCAACCAGAATCTACAACAATAGTCACGTAGAAAGTCAACCGGGTTCATCCACTACCTCATCACCAAGAAGACATATTACTCCGTCACCCAAGCTTAAGAATCCAGCAGCATTTATTTCGCCTCAGGACATAAAGCCATTGCCGAAAACAGATCTGACCAAATCCAAAAAAGGAAGAAGAATGAGACAAAAGACGACTATACTGACTGATACACCGGAGAAAAGAAAATGATTCGTCCGAGTCTTCCGATGAGGATGTTTTGTGCTTGTTGTGTGGTGGTCCATATTAATCTAGCTCCGGAGATTGGTTACCATTTTGCCAATGTAAGCATTGGACACATTCGAACTGGTCAAACAAAAACCCATTCTATATTTTTTTCAATTGTGAATCTGACAGTGATAATTTTTTTTGATGGACGATGACCTAGGAGGACAACTCCTCGGGAGGATGTACAATGGGTCACATGTGACCTAAGTGCTGTGAGTCTACACTCACCCTACCTACTCTACAGATACAGATCTGTTACAATCAACACCAGCTATTGACACCAATGAGGTGTCAATTCTAACACATTAGTTAACCTGGCACATAGGACCATAATGTCATTTCTATCATACTAAGTCAGCTTTTGAGCTGAAGATACTCTGCAATTGAGTGCCTAGTACAGGTTAGAGTAAATTAAAAATTTCAAAAAGTTCAACTGGCTTAAAAAAATAAACTTGTGGAAATTATTACAACCGACACCAGTCTCCCCTACATCCAACTAGCCGCGTCAAGTAAGTCGTGTGACTCGGGTGTCGGCTCTACTGTCTCATGTCGAGGCATTTTAGATTTTAACAATTAAACCTTATTTTCGGAAATCACGATGTTAGTCATTTATTATATATTCGAATATTGCGTCTTCAATAAGTGTACTTTCGAAGAAATTTTATGGTTGGAATCTCTCCTTATTCAGGTAGTGAAATTGTTTCAATTTAAGATTTGATAAACCAACCAAAGAAACTAACCACTCGTCTTATGGAGTCGTCGTTTTATTTTGCTAGTTACTCCCATGATATTGCTAAAAAATTATGTTATCTTCAAATTATCGATATTATTTTGAGTTTGACAATAGTCGTGTCACTAAATATTCTGGCAATATCTTGAATTTATTGGAGCCTCTGGAGACACCCTACATTTTATTCTGTGAAAGAGAGGAGATTGGAAGATCAAGAACTTCAAATGATATGGTGCTGAAGATTTTCCGGGTTTTTCTGCAGCTGAAAGAGCAAATGCGCCACTGGATTCAATCAAGTCGCCCCGGAGCGTTTCATAATTTCATTATTTGTATTACTTTATTTTTTTATACATCTACAATTTCAATAATACATTTTTTGAGGTATTACTTTTGATAAAACGTTCTCATTATAGCATTGCTAAGTTTCCATTCATTGAGCATCATCATAATTTCTACTCATCTCCTAAATATTGGTTAGCGAAATGCGCGAACAGGATTTTCTTCTGATGTGATTTCAATACAGCCATATAACATATTGAATGGGTGTATCAGTTCTGTAACTTAACTACTTCTTTTCAAAATATTCAGTAGATGGAATCTGATAATGACAACATTGAATACTCTAGTACTAGCCTCAGGGCTAGTACTAGAGTGTCCAGTACTCCAGTACTAGCCTCAGGGCTAGTACTAGAGTGTCACCAAGATTTAGCCAAAGCCTCGGTAGATAATAACATTGTAAGGTGGGTTAAAGGGCACGACAGGAGTAAAGGCAATCGCATTGTCGACTCTTTAGCCAAGGAAGCGGCTGGACTGAGAATTTTAGGACCCAGTGGCACCTACGGCCTGATGAATTCGACAAATGCGGAACTAGTCAAATATTACACTCATCCTCAATTCTTAAAGAGGTGGGACGAAACCAAAGGATGTAATCTTGCCAGGATTACCTTGGGCGACCCAGGGAAGCTGGCGCCGACGAAATAACTGGCAATGCCCATGAAAAATCTAATAGTAGAAGTTCTGACTGGCTGCTGTCAACTAAGGAAACACCTTCATGATATGGGGCTAGTGGACACACCTCTATGCAAGATGTGTGAACAGGAAGATGAGACTTTCAGGCATGTCCTGTGCGAGTGCCCGGAGTTATCGTCAATAAGAGAGGGTGTGTTCGGCGAGTCTTGGCCCGCACCTGCCCATATAAAGGAGATGTCTCCCAGTGACCTGTCTATTTTCTTGGAAAGGACAGGATGGATGATGACCTAGGAGGAGAATTCTTCGGGAGGATGTAAAATGGGTTACATATGGCCTAAGTACTGTGGGCTTACACTCACCATACCTGCTCTACAGATACAGATGTGTGATCATGAGAAAAAAATTAACATCCAAAATTGGATCAATCAGAAGACTGTTACAGGAGTTTTTTAACTCCTGTAATTTTCCATGCTCCAGAAAGCTCAATAAAATTTATCCCTCAAATAGAGGCTTCTTATATCAGATCTTACCTGAATGTTTCTAATTGTTTTTCGAAACTACTTCGTGTCTATAACGGCTTGAAACTGGAAAGCAACCAATGAGTTTTAATGTGAAATAGCACTCCAGAATATGTGGTGAGAGAATGTCTCTTCATTTGATATCGAAATGTTCGAATTGCTGAAGTCATTTAATAAACCAATATTATTGTTTGTTATAACAAATACTGTATAATTTGAAACTAAACAAGAATCAATATTTAGAACTTCATCCTATGATATATGCCATGCATGAAAAACATTGACATAGTATAGGCAGAACAACGATGGAAATAAAATGTTTCAGTTAGATGGGATCAACGGGAAGAAGAGCCGTTGAATTGAAACATAGCAACAGTTTATTGAGGATCAGTCAAAAGTCAAGAAAATAATAATTTCACGTTAACATAACATTTTTTTCATAAGTTGGATAATTTATCATTATCTGATAGTATTTACCAATTATCTCAATCGAATTTCATGAATTACTAGGTTGGATGTACCAAATCTGAATGCATTATTCACCTGATGTAATATTTCAAAAATACAAAAAAAAGCGTATGTTTTATCTAAAAAAGTTTTTAGGTGAATTCGATCAAATATCGTTCAATTCATTTCATCTCTCAGTGACATTTCATGGGACTATTCTTTCCCCATCATCAGGCCGATATGCAAGCGAATAAACCTGATGTAGTCCTTCCCAACCATCAAAGTAAGTTGATATTTGTCGTGGAGTTCTGGGTGAAACGAATATCGTCTGAAAAGATGAGTAGAAACGAATTAAGTAACCAGATTTTTTTTTTCGAACACCGCAGATTATGTCCAGACCACTATGTCAAGATGATTTTTTCGATTATTGGAGTCCTTGGTGGAATGATGCCCTCCTTACTCCCAAATCTCAAGATCTTGTCGGTTTTCCGGACTAAGCCCATAAAATTGCAGAAGACTGTCATCATTGACTCATTGCGGTTTCCCAGGGCACATGCTTCTCGGATACAATGATCACTCACCTCACGGTGTGGGGAGTGGTCATTGTTTGATGATAATGTCACATTGGTGAGCTTTTCTAATGTATCAGAGCTCCAGGTTAGGGACGATTGGCACGACTTTTTTGGAAAATAATGATAATAGTGATAGGTTTATTTTCCATCAGTCACAATCAACTGGACAATACACAGAATTATACTCACAATGCAAAGAAGACAGAAACAGAACTGAATGAAAAAAAATCTAATCTTTATTATCTAGACTAAAAATGAGTTTGCAACTTCGGCACATAATAATAATGGAGAATTTGGAATTATATTTTTTCTTGTTCTGAGAAATCTGAAAAAAAAGTGAAACTGTGACAGAGACCGTGGTACGTTGAAATCAATTTGTCCTGAAATTGCAGAAAAATTCACTTTATTATTCACCAATTTGAAAAAATATCAGCGAAGCACAATTCACTAATGATAATCCTTTCAGGATAAGACATGAAACAATAGTCTCATAGCATCAATACTTTCAAAATTAATTCAATTTCTGATAATGAGTTCATTCGACTTTAGGGATTCAGGAAACTTTTTGTGAAGTATGACTATTGAATGTCAACCTTTGATCAAAAATTATACCTAGGTCTTTGATATCATTGAATCTCTGTTGGTCTGAAGCATAAATAGCATACGAAAATTCATACATGTCTTTCTGTGGGATATAACTCAAAGACTTACAATTTCTAACATCAAGTTTCAATTTGTTACAGCTACATCAGGTATCAAAAAACACCAACTGATACTGAAGATCTATACATTCATTGATATTATTAATTATGGAAAATAATGTCAAGTCATCGGCGAAACATAAATATATTCAATTCAAATGTTCACAAAAATCATTATTGAACAGCAAAAACAAAGGAGGACCTACTGTGGAGCCCTGAGGAACATCAGAAGTAGCTTGTGATGCACTTTTTGAAACCTTTGGTGTAGTAATGACTATTAGTTTTATCCCAAACCCAAACCGTTACTTTTAACACCTCGACACGTGTTTTAATCACCAAGTGATCATCTTCAAGAGGAAGAAGAAATGGTTATTCTTCCTTTTGAAGATGATCAGTTGGTGATCGAAACACGTGTCGAGGTGATGAAAATGATGGTTTGGTGTTAAGGTAAAACTCCAGTAATATTCATCAGAAATAAGCTACTTATGTTCTAGAATAGAAACGAATTACTACGGGACAAAGAGCTGGCTGGCAGTATTTGAAAACTAAAATTCATTAGCTTATCAAGCAAATTACCTTGATGAATTTCATTTCATCAGTGTGAGACTTTTCACACATTTTAGCTAATTTCCAAATCTCGATGATAGCCATATACTCCGAAATCCGATTGAAACTACAAAATTCCGACTGTTTGATAAAAATAAACGTTCATAAAGATGACCTGAATCAGGAAACTTGCACAAATGCCCATTGGATATAATTTATTTTTTTTCTACTGTAACGAAGAACTTCTGAGTATTTATTCAATGAATATGGAATGTATCGAATTTCGCGAAACTCCTTAAATAAATTTCATTTGAAAGTAACAGTCATAGATGAAGTATACTAAATCATTCAAATTGATTCAAAATCGAGTTGAATCAATTTAACTCTTAATAATTATTGTCGAAATAGTTTGTAATTATTTGATCAAGCACTTTCCTTGAATATATTATGGTTTTTGCAGATGCAAATTTGATGTATGGAAATTATTTACATTTTTGGTCTGAAAATTTCGAAATATTTGAATATAGAAATTTTGGTAGCTATTAATCTAAAAATTTCAGTGTAACTTCGTATGCTATACCATAAAATTGACATTTGAATGTCTTATTTCAAAAAGTCAATTCCATTTCAGTAACCATTTTGATATAGTATAAAACATGAACTAATATATGATAATTCAAAAATATAGATCATACTTACAAAATAATCAAGAAAAACAGTGGATATTTTCTCAGCTCCAGAAATATATAATTGAAATTTAGCCTTCAAACAACACGTCTTTCAATCTGGGTGGGGAGTATTTGAACTTCATAATTTACGAGTGGTTTCAAATGCCTAATACATTTTCTATGTAAACAATTACTATTCTTTAGATTTTTATCTATCTAGTGTCCACATAAAAACAATAAAGTTAGGAAATGAGGTGGATGAAAAAATTAATTTCAAAGTATGAAATATATATATTTCAAATTGAAAACAATACTATTGAGCATCGTTTCACAGATATACCCAGAAGAATTAAAAGTTAGATAATATTTCAATCGATATTAGTCAGTTGGAAGTTTTGCGATGAATGAATCTATGTGAAATACAATAAATTCAAACCATGAAATTTGGATGTGACGAATTGAATTTATCCATAACGAATCAGATATAATTCTGGTGAATCACTTCATGAATTTTGGGAATTTATTTTCCCTCTCAATCCAATAAACATGTATTTATTTTGCTTCAAATATATGAGCTTGGCATCCAATGTCATCATATATTGTAGACATAAATGATGNTCATGTACTTTATTGTCATTGTGTAGTTATATCAGAGTGATTTTCACACTCGACATTTGTATTTATTATCTGAGAAATGAGTTGATATGAATTCTAAGATATTCAACTGAATCATCAGACGGAATAATACAACTGATCAATTTAAAAATTTCATACTTTAATAGCAACATTAATCCAATAGAAAAAGTGTTAAAAGAATGAAATATGTTTAATGCCAAATTCTTCATAGAACATCATTAAAAAGGACGCTTCTTCGAAAAGCATTCGAAATCCCTGCCACAATTAATTCATATATCAGAACAAGTCTAAACATTCAAATGGAAACTCGTGAAACTACACCCCTTTCTTCTTCTCGAGAATATGGGCGCTCAAAACATGAAACAAAGTATGAAATTTCAGAAATTCCAGCCGGCATGTTCGGTATCCCCTTTTCTAACAATAATTTCGTATTTCACGTCTCTTCAGTTGCTAAGAGCAAGAAATTGCTTTCCCTTACTCATAATTTATAGGTAAATTACTTGAATGCCCCATTAATTCACATTTATGCACTGATTTCTAACACGTAAATGGTAGGGATTTATATGACGCAGGTAGTCGATAATTTATTTCTCTGGAAGTATCATTAAGGTTACGACTTTTGATTAATTAACTTCATGTTTGAAATATGTGAAATGGAATGATCAATAGTGAAATATAAAGGAAGAAAATAGTATTCGTAGTTATGATGATCTAAAACCGAAAATCGATTTTGTTTCAATAAAGTTGTTAGGAAAAACCAAAAATTCTTTTCAAAGAAGATCCACAACTTAACATAGTTTTCAACTAGAAGGCCTGAATTTTTTTTTAACTTTAGGATATGTTCTGAATGGAATACATTCAACTATCAAAAACCTAAAAATTGACAATGAAGATTTCCATTCCCGGCATTTGTGATATGATCAAACATAATAGCCAGAAATTATTCAGGACATCAAATAAAAAATTGTAGTAATGATAATCTGAAGTTTATATAAAGTATTAAAATGCTTCTGAAATAAAAATTATTGCATATTCATCTTATTAAAACGAATGAAAAGCTAGAGTAATAATTAACACATCCTGTTTCAAAGAGTTTCATTGAAATTTTGAAAATATCGACCCTCATAATTCGGTTACTCTAAAAATAGATAAACTGAAGTTTCAAAAGAGCGTACAAATTCATTTGACTATATAATATATAATGACAATTCATTCAAAACTGTATAGCGTCAGTTTTTACTTAAGAGAGATTATCATGCTTCACAAAAAACTTGATTTCTTCGTTAACCAACACAAATAATATACTTAATAACCATAAAATGACCTAATTGTCTGATTAGTTATAGGGACCATATTATTTTAATGTTATGTTGAATTCACGTATCACAATCAATTTGTGTAAATAAATTAAGGTGCCATTTTTCCTGTATTGAAAATAAATTTTCACAAGAGAACTAGAGTAATCAAGAATTTCAAACGAAACAAATCAGTTAGACTCATAAGAAAAGAAAGTTGCTGCAGTAATTTACATTATTATCATAGCTACCGCCCTCAAACACCAGAACTGCAACTCTTCTCGACGTGCGTTTTGCCAATCTAGTTGGCGTTGTCAAAAAATAGAATATACACAAATCATCTCTTCTGGAGAAGACAACTTGGTTGTTGAAACGCGCGTCGAAAAAAGTGTTACAGTTCTGGTGTTTGGAAGCAGTACTTGTTATGGATACATTCTACGCCAGTGCTTCAGATGCAAGGTTTTAGCTCCACCAACCAGAACAAAATCGCATGAATTAGACAGTGACCTATTCTATGGCAGTTGAAAAATTACTTTTATGGAGAGTAATGACTGGATTTAGTCTCTGGTATTCAGAAAATTATATTAGTTTTCTCCTTTACAATCTGTATATTCATTCGATTATAATTTATTCAACAGGGCATCTAAGTTGCAAATGCTAGTGAACACTTTTATTTGTTATAACTTATCATTCATATATCAATAGTGAATAGAATGGCATACAATCAATTTGAAGAATTGTCATAATGTTTGTTACAACTTGCAAGTGATCATGATTTCGATTCAATTCCACACATCCATGAATAAAAACGAATAAACAGAGTTTGAAAAAATGATAATAGTTTGTAAAGACGAAATTTATGAAGATCGAATCGTTTTCGGTTTAGATTGTGGAATTACCATGAATTTTCATCAACTAACGGCCAAGTTTTTTTAAATATTTTTTTGAAAAACACAGGGACATCCTTGAGATGCTCTGTGCTATCTATTGGAAACATAGAAAATAGAGATGTGGAATTTGATTCGTTATATATTGCGATAGATTTTAAATATCCTTATGTTTATGAGCTTGGGGTCAAAGAAAGGAAGAAATATTCAAAAATGATACATCTTTTTCAATAGTTTTTTGATCAAGTATTTTTATTCAGGCGTTCTTCACAAACGAAATATCGTTTCACCTTCTGATTTGTTTTGAGACCTTCGTTTACATACAAAAATTAATGAAACATGACACATTTGTAGTAGATAAAACTAGATTATTTCTCAATCAATAGACATCAATCTAGGTTTTGGTTTCAGCTTTCCGGTTATATGCATATTCTGTTATTTGTTCGGAATACTTTGCCTTAATCTACATTTTGATAAAAGTAGTCGTTTTTGAACTTGAAGGAAAATTAATAAATTTGCTTTCGATGCATTTTTCCTTTGTCGAATTATGAAATCAATGAATAGTCATTAAGAAGTAATTATTGATGTTATGAATATATTTATGGAATTATTTATCTTTTTGCAATGTTTCATAATGAATTGGCAAATGCTTCGGTTTGAACAAACTAGTAATTCATTCAAGGAAATTAATAATTTGTGTCAAATTAATTGTGATAAACTTTTTGATTTATTTGGATTTCGACAAAAATTGAGTTGAACATGATGTTTGAGCATTTCATGGAATGGTAAGCTATTTTACTAATAGAATTACAGAATGTTCGTTCCCATTTTCATTATAAATATTTGTTTACCAGTAAATAAATGGCATTCAACAATTACATATGACCAGAAAAAATGCATTACTTTGAAATGACCTATTAATATAAATTTCTCATTACTCTAGAATATTTCATCATGACATCTAAAATGTACGACCTAATCATCATCGATTTTCAAAATAATATCTTCAAATATGATTCAAAACATAGACATTCACAAATATTAGAGTTTCAATTTTAAAGTTTGATAATGACCCATTTTATTTTCACATCTATAATGGAGAGCGCTAGCAGCTCGTAGGGCCATTCTCCAGATACCAACAAGTTCCGAAGTAATTCAAAACCATCCCAAGAATCCTCTATAATTTCTTGGTAGCGCCATCCATCAACCTCTAAAAATAATAACGTTCCCTTTGTTCTTGCCTCGGTATTTTATATTATAGTTCAAGTTGGTGGAATATTAAATTTCTTGCGTTATATTCCAGTAGGCGACTCTGTGCCACTATGTTTATTCTGTATATGTTCATTTATCTTAGCTCTTTCCAAGGCACACTGTCTGAATAATACATTCACTCATCTTTAATTCTATGAATCTTAAATTTCCAGCTCTGCACACCCGGAGCCATACAAGCACGCCAAGGTTACATGAAATTTAATAGCTTTGCACAAAGAACTTTGATATGAAGTTTTTAAATGAACTAATTAGTAATCAATCATTGAAGTCACTTTATCTAATCCAGCCTAAGTTTTAACTTCTACAAAATTTGCTCGTCTAACAATTAAAACATTCATTACTCTATAAAATAGTTATTGAACTTCGTATCCATTGAGGTTTCAATCAGACTAAAATTAACTCAGTTCGCTTTTGGTTGATATAAATTTAGAAGTCAGATATTAATATTTTTTTATACATATGCCTCTTTTTTAAAATACATCTTATTTAACAGAAATAGTAACAAGTCAACTAATTGAAGTCACTTTACCTAATACAGCCTAAGTTTTAACTTCTACAAACTTTGCTCGTCTAACGATTAAAACAGTCATTACTCTATTAAATACTTATTGAACTTCCTATCGATTGAGACATCAATCAGAGTAAAATTAACTCATTTCGCTTTTGTTTGATATAAATTTAGAAGTCAGTTATTAATGTTTCTTTTTTATGATACATATGCACAATTTTTAAATACATCTTATTTAGCACGAATGGTAGCAAGCCAAATATTTTGGAAAGATATATGACCTCTTAAAAATTGTCTGGTACCTATGGAAACTTTGATATGAAGTTTTTGAATGAACTGATCAGTTGACTAATTGAAGTCACTTTACCTAATACAGGCTAAGTTTTAAATTCTACAAACTTTGCTCGTCTAACGATTAAAACATTCATTACTCTATTAAATACTCATTGAACTTCGTATCGATTGAGGTTTCAATCAAAGTTAAATTGATTCATTTCGCTTTTGTCTGATATAAATTTAGAAGTTAGTTATTAATGTTTTTTCATACATATGCACATTTTTCAAATACATCTTATTTAGCAGAAATAGTAGCAAGCCAAATATTTCGGAAAGAAAAATGAACTCTTAAAAACTGTGTGGTATCTATCGGTACTTTGATATAAAGTTATTGAATGAACTAGTCAGTTGACTAATTGAAGTCACTTTAGCTAATCCAGCCTAAGTTTTAACATCTACAAACTTTGCTCTTCTTACAATTAAAACATTCATTATTCTATGAAATAGTTATTGAACTTTGTTTCGATTGAGATTTCAATTACTCACTTCGCTTCTGGTTGATATGAATTCGGATGTCAGTTATTAATTTTTTTTTGATACATATGCACTATTTTTTCAATACATCTTATTCAGCAGAAATATTAGCAAGCCAAATATTTCGGGAAGAAATATGACTCCTTAAAAACTGTCTGGTACCTATGGGATCAATGTCCATAATGTTTATCACTGTTTACTTACATCTAAAAGTAGATATCAATGGTTATATTGATTAAAATGGGTATAGATCGAGCCTGTAAACAATTTATCAGGATTATTTCACCCAAGCGACATCAGTATTATAGTAAAATAACTAATTAAATAATTACTTTTCGAATTTGTTTGGTATGAAGTCAGAATTACATCAGTGTTAACTTATTTTCATTGATTCAATGATGGATTATCCACCTTTTATCAATTCATTAGTCATATTTTGAATATATCTTGTATCAATGCAAAATAAATGACTGTTAATTGAATAATTCAGAAAAAATATTACATGTTACAAAAACATATACATGTACAATAAATAGTCTGGTTTCAAAGATATACAAGGCAGATGGATAATCGAATTTTTTCGAAGAGATATTCATTCATTCAATATTTTTGACGACCCAAATGTGCATACACACCATTCGCCCTGCATTAAATAAAAAACGACCTTGTTGATAAAATTACGAAAAGAGTAAATAAAAAACCGAGCCAGGCAAATACATTATAAAGATCACAATGTCAAAATGAGAAATGATATATAGGTGTAGAGATTTCTGTTCCATCCCAACATAGAAATTCAATACTGGCTATTCTGGTGCACAAATTAATTTTCATTGCTGTACAAATTCACTGATATGGGAATTGAAATTGAGCAATGATTCAATAATGGGTACAGGAACTTTTCATGACTGATCAAACGGTATATTTATTCAATTTCCGAGAGAGTTATTACTATCTGTTCTGCCAACGATGAACAATCACTTAATGATATAATGATAGTATCAATAACGCTACTTTGAATTTTTTCTTGTGAATCGTACCTTTTCAACTCTGCTAGTTATATATAAATATCTGAGATTTCACAATCACTTTTTCATTTTGATATACAAAGCTTCTGTGGGGGAATTTTCTGAAATTCATTTGTCTCGAACAATTTAAATTATTATTTCTAAAACTGATGATGAGTGAACATGTAATATCCAACTGCTGCTTATGTTACATTCTGTGGAATAAATATCAAAGCAAACCGTGTAGTTATAGGTAATAGATTCTTTACTGAAAATGTGGACTTGAAGAATTGAATACAGTAATTGAGTATATCAATAGTCAATGATTTTTCAAGATAAACTTTAACATCTCTTCAACTGCCTTAAAGGTCATTCAAATATTCATTATTTCATTGAGTGGTTTCGCTAACTTAAAATACTTCGAAATAATCATTGAAAAAAACATATTTGTTTCTACGAATTATAAAATAAAGTATCTGCTGAATCACATCAACTTTCAGCTATACCTCAAACTGACTTTTTCATCACAAAAATTGTCCACTAATATTAGTCATATCTAAGACCACAAGTAGCTAACATTGTATTTTGAAAACGTTATTCTCATACAAGAAAAAAGCGAGACTTTGTAAGGACTACTGAGGTTTTGTTATATTGAAATAGTTATAATAATTCGTCAGACAGTGTCTTAATATTATTTTTTACTGGGTTGATTATTATTATGGGTTTCTACAAATAATTCAAGCGACAAATAATTTTCAGGCATTTTGTAATTCTATCAAACCACTAATTCTATAATACTGCTTAATCTATCATTGAGAAAGATTCTATTCATTGCTAATCATTATTATATTATTTCAACACTTGAAAATGCAATATATAATAAAACGATAGATATTTTTTTCTCCAATGTCTATCATAGCTTTACCAAATATACACCTCGTTTACGAATTTCAAC
Organism: Leptinotarsa decemlineata; assembly: GCF_000500325.1. NCBI lineage: Eukaryota > Metazoa > Arthropoda > Insecta > Coleoptera > Chrysomelidae > Leptinotarsa > Leptinotarsa decemlineata. Next base: position 35,978 of record NW_019290003.1, on the reverse strand, counting down.
TAATGGAAAAGTTTTCCCAATATTTGTTTATTGGTGAACCATTATTATCACTGTTAGGACTATGATTTTCTTTATGAATGATATATTCGACATAAGCTAGGAAACTTTATCATCGACCAATCCATTCTCAACTGATAAATTTGAACGTAACATAACGTAATGATGGTATTTTTATATGTTCCCCTGTCACAAATACTCACGTACGTATTAACCTATAATTTGTTTACGATTTCATACGTCATGATTATTTGAATATATGTTTCCTATGAAACATCAGCAACGTCAAATACAAAATTACAATTTACAAACACACACATAAATATATAAGTAAATACTTAAAATTACATCAAGTTAAATGTAAAAATATATATCATCACTTAGAGTACCTACATTCATTTGTGGCTGTTACAAAAAATAAAAAAGTATGCATATATAACTCATACGTTACACTTTACAGACATTGTTATATTTGTCAAGTAAATATAGGGGATTTTCAATCAGATATTCCTTTAAAGTTCGTTTGAAGATACTCATGGTATTGATTTCTTTGAAATGTGGAGGCAGTGAATTATGCATTTTTATACAGTTATTGTACGGACCTTTCTCAAATAGACTTGTTCTATGTACTGCTTATACATATAAAAATCAATCGAACAAAAAAACGTAACAAAAAAAATCCAAAATTGTATGAGCCAATATTTCTTTGGTTCTCTTCACATTGATATTAGTTCTACAGTTTTTCAATACTCATTATTGATAACGATTTAGTTGATAAAAAATAATACATGCCTCATGAATTCTGAAAGTTTCGGCATATGACGTTAATTAGGTACGTAATGACATTTCAGTTAATACAAGTTGTGTGATATTTTTTTTAAACTGGTTCTCGAAAAGATATTCTAATGACTAATAATACATCTAGACATACACTAAAATTACTATTTGAATTCCAAATATGAGGTAATTTTTCCGTGAAATATATAAAAGACTGTGTTCTATCATAAGTGAAATGCAGCAAGTTGAAGAAAGCAACGTAAAAATCTAGCAAATTACTTATTTCAGCAAATACTTCCAGGAAAAACTATTTTCAAAAAGAATACTTGCATAAGTTTGAGTTGGATGGAATTAATTTCTTTGAAAATCCTTTATATTTTTTGTTGCAACAACTCTGGCCTTTTACAATATGTCCTACACATGGATACTTTAATTTTTTCATCAGTCTGTTGTACATTGTAAATTCATGTACTTTGTTGTCATTGCGTCCATGTTGCACTATTTCCATTTTGATCAAATCACAATATTTTTCTCATTTCTGTCTATTCCTTCTGTGCAGATAAGTTTCTAAACAAATTATTCTGACATCGAAATTGTTTTACTTCTATATCTACTAAACTTATGGAAACAGACTTGAAATATAGCCGTATATGTGTGAGATAACCTTAAAATTTCAAAAAACTAGATGGCATTTCGTCGATTCTCTAAAAAATCATGAAATATTGAGAAAAATCACGGGAAAATTATACAACTTGATGTTTCTGGAAATAGACTTCCAAGAAAATTAACTGGAAAATCATACAACGTGTTTTTTCTAAAAAAAGACTCTCAAGAAATATCTGATTATGAATCAACCTCAAAAATTTTGAGAAATCTTTAGATACTTTTGTGAGCTAAGAAACGATTACAAGCATTTGTTGTATTTATTAGAAACCAAAGAGTAAAATTCAAAAATTGGAAAGGGAATATATTTGTTCCACAAATTACTGGGTGGATTTCAAAAATCCTATGTGATAACAGTTTCAAAGCAGAAATGAAAACAGCGTTCTATTCTCAACAACAATCCGCTTCACCCACAAAAACAATCCAAATGTACACTTGCGAACACATTCATCATCCCACATCGCAAACAGACGATAAAATCCCGAATAACCCGCAAAAAACCAATGAAAGTATCACCATAAAAAAGTGCCACTAATTGGGTGCTACCACAGAATTCCAATTTAAAAAACCTCTAAAAGGTAATTGTGTAAAGCAGTAATGAACGCTCCAGTTAACCTCTTCCGACAACAAGCAGATTATCCGTGTTTTTTATCCGATACCGTTTTGGACGTGCAATTTTTCCAAGCTTTTTTAAAGTGAAGGGTTGTTAAACAAGCGAATTCCTGGGGTTGAAGGGTTTCGATAGTCACTGGGCTCTGAAAAACATTACTAACATAAACAGTAATTTTACTTACTTTTTTTATACTACATTTACACAAAACTTATTCATGCTGAATTTTAACACGCATGTTAAGGAATATATAAAACAGTCATAGCAGTACTTTTCAAACTTCTTCCAAAATGTATGATATGATGCAAGTACAAAATCATTTGATGATGATCTGAAACCTGAAATACAAATATTCTCCTTCTGGAACAAAATTGAGATTGACAATGATAAACTAAAAATATTTCATTCATTCCCATTTGATCTTTCATTCATTTGTTCTTTGAAATATTTCATTCTGGTTTCCAAATGAACAAAATATGAGATCAAGGCTATAGCATTATTCGGTAGAAATTTTGTTGATTGTAAATTGATGAACCACTGAAAATCTGAACACTGATTTGAACTAAATAAAGCTTCCAGAAAGGGTGGAGAATAAATGAACTGAGGAATCTGAAATTTTATCTAAATATCCAAGATCACTCGAAATTCAATTTCGAGCGCAGAGTAACAAAGAGCAAATTCTATAATTGCTGTTGAACAAAGACTATTATTGAAAGCAGAAATGCACAGAAGAATAATTTCATAAATACAAAAAAAAATCCATCCATTGAATTATGGTTATTCAAACAGATAATCTTGTTGTTTTCTTCGAAAAAAATTAAAGTAGTATGTTTTTTTCTAATCGCAGAGCCGAAAAAATTACTTTTGTTGTAAATCACCAACACACAATCGAAACAAACAATGTTGAACTTTTTCATTATCAAACATCTTTTTATTTGAATTTGGATATCTGAGAACTCGTCCATTACTACTTGGTTAAACAACTCTAACCTAAGCTTTTTCAATATCAAAACTCCACACTGAAGATTCTTTCAAACCAACGGTTTATAATCATTAAATCAAGTAAAGCAAAAATATACCTCGTTGTCCATGGACTATACAGCAACAAGTTGTATCAAGGGTGCTTTTTTACAGAAGATAAATTACCTTTTTACGCCAATTCGAAAAAGTCGGCGAATCTGTTTGAGCGGATCATGATGAGATTTTTTCCGGTTTCAAAGGGATAATGTAACTAGATTAACAGAGCGCTTAACGAGGTTAAAATTCTCTTTTTCGTGTCATCCTTTGGTTTCTTTGATTTATTATCCTATCTTTCAGCAACTGACTTGGAGCTGATTATTTGTGAGTGAGACTTCACAAAAATGAAGAAACGTAATGATCATATAGTATTCGTAATTGGTGTTTACAGATTTTTTAAATTTTGGAGAATCAAATTCATGAATAATTTCCATCTTTGAGTCAACTTGAGATATTCAATTCCGTAACGTTGACTTATTCCCAATTAATTTCAAATATTTTAATAATAATGATAAACACAGTTACTCTCAATTGAAGACCGGAATTGCGTGTATCGATTTTCTAACCGACCACTCAAATTGCCACACTTGAATAAAGATGACTTTACAAAAATGAAATCTGACTTCTCCGTGGTCAGTAGGGTTCTCGAATGTCAATAGATGAATGGGAGAATATATACTTATATATATCCACAATCACAAAAATAATGGCACAAAATAGGTCTAGTAAAAATTACATTTTCCTATTCAATTAAAAAATATTTATTGAAATATATGCTATCAGTTTTTCAAATTTTAAAAGTCCTTCTCGATGATTTTGGAACGATTTTGTTTTTTGTTAACCTTGGAAAAGCTGTTACATCTAATATCACACATTTACTTAAAAGCACTATTTCATTTAGCTTTACAATTCATTTCTAATAGCGATCTTCCATAACATACAATTTTGCCCAGATACTGTAATGTTATTATTGATTATAAATATTTATATTCTAAGTATCCTGTTTTACACAAATTGTTTCACCAGACATATTTCCAGAAAAGATATCCTCCTCAACAAACATCTAAAAAAGTCGGCCCCCAATAATTTCTGGAAATATTTTTTGAACTCTTGGTGAGATTTTTTGATTAATCGATAAGAAATTGTTAATTTTAAGTTTTGTTACACGTATATTGCATGAAATTGTATGTTAATTTAAATTTAAGTTTTTTTCTGGTTTAGCTTTAGTTACGTTTAGACTTTTTAGAAAAAGTAAGACTTGTAATACACAAACAACTGTTTATGACATTAAGTTAGTTTATTTACTCGTAATATCAGATATTTCTTATGACCATAGCTTTAAGTGTTTTGATTAATCATATTTTTATATTTTTTGTAAGGAGTTTTGTAATTTTGGTTTATTGAATAAAGAAATTTAAAAGGAAAACACATTTTTTTTATTACTCACCAAAGGTAACGAGTCAGAAGTTCTGTCTGTTTTGAATTTTGACTCTCTTCATTTAGGCGAATCAGAAAAGATTTGTTGAGAACGTCCTTCTTATTTTTTGAATCTGAGTATGTCAGTATTTTTCAAAACCTTGTGTCGTCAATAAATGGCCATTAATGAGGAGAATATGTACGAATATCCAGATTGGATATCGTCATTTCAGTTGACGCTATTTTTATTTGAAATCAGGATATTTCGACCATGACTCTCATAGGTTGCATTTTCGTAAGGGAAACTGTCATCACTTCATCAGGATTTCAGACTCTACCAGTGTTGGTACCTTCGAATGTTTCGAACACTCGTGTCTGCCAAACAAAAGACGGTTAACAATTCCGACCAATAACGGATACAATGGGACCCTATCGCTCAAACCTCACTCATGCTGAACGTGCTTCAAGTATATCAACTTTCTGTAATCAAATGAAAACACAATATTTCCTTCAATAATTATGGGAATTATGGTGAAGAAACGTTTTAAAACTATTATTAAATGAACATCAATATACTTATAATCAAAGAATGTTTTTCCATTGAGTTACAATAATCAATACTATTTTTTTTAGTTTTCAAGCGACATATATATTATTATAGTTATGTTACATTTGAGGCCATGAAATAGATAAGAACTAACGGCTTTACTGGCATGGGTTTAAAATTGTAATCAAGTCATCTATCATCAATAAAAATGATTTTGATTAAACTAACTAATATTAGAAATAATGAAACCATATAGACATCACCTCCCTGATTCAATGTTGTCACTATTTATAGATAAATAAATAATCGAAATTATTTAGAAAACTTATCAACGTATTTCGAAAATTTTCACCTGCAACTCACAAAAAATGTCTTTCCATCGACACTTCCTTGAAGTAAATTTTACTCTAAATGAAACATTTTATTGTCATCAGGACTAGGAATAATAGCAATAATATTTAAAAAAAATCATTACAAGAGTGTGTACCTATATCCAAATATTCCGTACCTTTCATTGTCTTCAGGTATTTCATAGAATTCCAAAATGCATTGAGATGCGATTTGTACCTGTAATTGACAAGTTTTTGTCTAGTTTTGATTGACCTTTTTGTACTCAAAATATGTTTTTTTCTTCAATTCATTTATTAGCTTCAGATTGGGAGTAGACCACGGTGCATGACTCACTCTTAGTAATTCTCACGGTTTTAATGGAGGCATGAATGTCAATTAAGTGGTGGAGATTAGCATTCCACATATTTAACATATCGTCGATGTTCTGCAGTGAAAACATATCATCCCAATTGTATAGAAAGATCACAAACAAATGAAGCGTAAGTGGAATTCGAAAAGTATTGGCTATGATTTTTTGTTTCCGTAGCTGTGTATCACATTTCACGAAACAGTGGTCAGATCATCATCATACGTTATAATTACGAGTGGATCGTTTAGAGCACTTGAGTGAAAGAGCATAATGTCAATTTTGAAATAAGTAACTCCATACATGGTTGTGTAGATCATGCAAAGAAGTGACTTTCAGACACAAACTGGAAGAAAATCCCCTTCTGAAACAGATCCTTTCATATAAACATTGAGTTACACGAAAGAAAAATTCTTTCGAAACAAATACTTTTATATGTACACTGATTTATACAAAAGACACCTTTCTTTACTCTGTTTGTATTTCAAACATTCGATATGGAATAAAATCAGATATCATTAACAGGAGTTCTATATTAAATGAATGGTAACAAATTGTACTTCATGAAACACTGTCATCCTCATTGGTAGACATCGATATTTCGCCGTGAGACATTTACCTTAGGGTGATAAGTTTGATCTACTTATGTCATCGATGAAATCGTAATGACATTCATTCACCTATTTGATTAAATTCCAGCCAAGAGGAATCTTTTTTGAATTGAAGGGGTTATATTTTCAGGAGTGACTAATTTTTGGAAAAGAAAGTATTCGGCTTTCTAATACTCCATCTTTATACAAAAAAATGTGGGAATGGATTTGATATATTTTATGACGATTTTCCATATTTAACAGTATTCACCTTCATTTTCAAGTCATTTCGAAACAAATACTTTTATATGTACACTGAATTATACAAAAGACACTTTTCTTTACTCTGTTTGTATTTCAAACATTCGATATGGAATAAAATCAGATATCATTAACAGGAGTTCTACATTAAATGAATGGTAACAAATTGTACTTCATGAAACACTGTCATCCTCATTGGTAGACATCGATGTTTCGCCGTGAGACATTTACCTTAGGGCTCTTCAGTATCAATCTGAATAACATTATAAGAAAATACACGCAAGTCACGGAATAAGTTTGATCTACTTATGTCATCGATGAAATCGTAATGACATTCATTCACCTATTTGATTAAATTCCAGCCAAGAGGAATCTTGTTTGAATTGAAGGGGTTATATTTTCAGGAGTGACTAATTTTTGGGAAAGAAAGTATTCGGCTTTCTACTACTCCATCTTTATACAAAAAAATGTGGGAATGGATTTGAAATATTTTATGACGATTTTCCATATTTAACAGTATTCACCTTCATTTTCAAGTCATATGTATATTGAGAGATGGAAATATTTAAAAACTTACAGAAAAAAAAACTTAGAAATCACAGAATACTTTGTAATATAGTGATACAAGCATAACAAACAGTCAACTCTTACTGTATCATGGTCATCCTTCCAGAGTAGTTTGTGGCAGTTTTCTGTGATATAGCAATACTGAACAGCGCAGAAACTTCAGTATCCTACATTTCCCGACTTCAAAAATGAGAGGGATATATTTTCAAGAGAAAGAAAGGTTTTGCGAAAGAAAGATGTTAGCTCTCCACTTTTCCATCTTTATAATAATAGAAGTTCAGTGTCAGTATTTTTCGGGTTCGAAGTCCGTGGATTTTTGAAATTCCTTCCCGACGTTTCGCTGGCGCGAGTGGCTAGCTAAAGAAGCTATCACCAGCGAAACGTCGGGAAGAAATACCATAGAAGTTACTTTCAGATACAAACTGGAAGAAAAAACACCTCCGAAACATTTATATACCTCACATAAACATTGAATTACACAAAAACCGCTCAAAAATGCTATTTTATAGCGAAACACGTGTCTCGGTTTTGTGAACTTGCAAGTGGTAATCTTACATTGAAGTGCTTTTTTGAATACACAAATGAAAAAGTACCTACTTGTGAAACAAAAATTTCCATATGAACATTGAATAATACGAAAATCACCTTTTCCTTTTGAGTTTGTACTCGTTATATGTAGTATTGAATTAGACAACATTCATAGAAGCGTTACTCAACATAATATATGAAAGAGTTACGATATAAAACTTTACTCAGATGGAACTATCATCCTCAATGATAAATTCAGAAATTGGAATAATATAAGACACTTGTAATATTACCCCATCAGCACCGTTCTAGATAATATTACAAGATGAAGCATTCATTCAACTCATTCATAACATTATGACTTCATATCACTGAAGAGTGAAATCTATCCATTTCACGATGACAGTAAGTAAAAGCATTCATACGCTTATTTGATTTAATCCCTATCATAGAAATCATATATAAAATAGAAATGAGTTTATTTCTAGGGAGTTATTATTTGGAAAAAAAAGGTTTTTGGCTTTCTACTTCCCCATCTTCATACAAAAAAGTGGGGAACTTGCGAACGAAAGAAAAGAGCATTTGAGTTCAAAATACACAAAGATGTGTAAATCATGCATAGAAAATAGTTTCTATTTATTTATTCATTCAACGGCAAAGCCAATTCACAAATTTTTTTTTAACAAAGTGTGAGGAATTACAAAGTATTTTTGAATGCTCATGTCTGATGTCTACATTACAATTTACAATTTTACAAAACATATAGCAAAGTGTGAAATACAAAATATCAATAAATCCTTTTGTCTAGTGACTAAATTACTGAAAGATGAAACAATTCTGGTATTCACAAGATGAAACAAATCTGGTACTTACAAAGAAAATGGTAAGGTAAAGAAAAGCTTCGAAAACGCTATAGCCTTCTCAATTGATTTTTAAAGACCTTAAGTGATACATTAAACAGATCTGAGTCATTATGATATTGATTTCCCAGCTTCAAAATACGAGGCATCAGACTGTTCAGAACATAATTGGTATAGAAAAAATTTATTGAAAAATGTCAGGATATCTTTTTGTTTAATATGAAAAATTATTTATTNTTCAATTTTATTAATGAAATTTTCATAGCACTGATCTCCAATAGCTTTACAACTGTCCCACAATTTACAGAAATCATGATAGCAATTAATGTTGCATGTTTCCTTACATTTTTTGTGAGTGTTTTTTTGTCAGAAGTTTTGAATTTTTTCAAAGGAATAAATAGATGGATTGCCTGATAAATAATGTCATAAAAACAATTGATGTTATTATTATGATCTGAGTTACGGAGAATATGTTCCCATTTAACGTCAGCCAAAAACTCATTTATCCCAATATAATATTCATTTCTGAAATCAAAAAAGTATTCCTCATATTCAGATTCTTTTGGAATAGAAATATTCAAGAAAAATTCAAGGGCAGTGTGCCGAATACTATTTTTGAAGATTTCATCTATAGTGCTTTGTACGGAGAAATGATTATTGGAGAATATCAAATGTAAATAAACATTGGTACTATTTGGTATGGAATTCAGTTGGAAGAAATTATGAAAGCTGCACGCTTGGTGAATTGCTATTCCCGGGGAGTTTTCATTACAGTTAACATTTAAACCGAGAATGTCATTAAACCATGTGGCATCCGGAATATTATAATCACCCCATATAGACTGTAGAAGAAAATACCTTCCGAAATAACTATATCATTAAGTTGGAGAATCCGAAAACATTTTTTCAATATCATTAGTCATTTTATTTTTCTGGTTGAAAAATTGTGCTTAGGAAAACAATCAGTTGAATCAATTCGCTAAGTGGAGAAAATATAACTACAAATGTTGCACTAGCCTACACTAGAGCCAATATGATGTCTCCCCATCTCAACCAATTTATATCTTGCTCAGTCTCTCACCATATCCATATTGGTGAAAGGCTGATTACAGAAATTCTTGCCGAATTCGGGAATACTTAGCTCAATCTTAGGAACAAATGAGGTCGAAGAAAGGCGCGTATATTAGAAATGAGAATGGATGCATTCAGGCAGATTCCTCACTAATTTTAGTTAACGAATCATTAAGCGGCACGAACTTTAACTGGAGATTAAATATAATAGTTACGTAACTGAACTCTAATGTCACTCATCACTTAAACGTCACTTCCTTAATTATCACATTAAGTCGAATAAAGGGGAGCGAAGGAGCGCTACCCTCGCTCTCCTATATCTTCCAGAAGTTGTGCAGTGAGATGGACGAAAAGTATTTGCAAAAAATGGTGAGTGGCTGAAAGACAGAGAAGTGCGATTCTTGTGGAATATTCTGATACGATGTAACGGATGGAGATTAGTAAATCACCATCCGTTATTACGATAAATGATATTTTTTGCTACTTGGATGACGTGTTACTTGTCTATTCCTTTCAAGTCTCCAGAAAACACCACAGCACGATGGTTTATTGCGTTTTCCTTGCCATTCATTCCAACAATCTTCTACGTGTTTTCCTTTGTATTTGGTCGATTCCACATATTGCGTCTTTCTAGGAGGAGTCGTCTTCGCTCTTTCCCATTTCAAGTTTTCCTCGTTAAGGTCAAAACGTTCTTCCATCTAATACGACTATTGAAATCTATGACTGGTAGAGTCAGCGTTGTATAGTATACATTTTTTAATGCTAGAATTAAATTGGGTGAAGAGTGCTCCCCAATGGCATGTGTTGTAGTGATGTGTTTGTTATGACACTATGTAGTTTCCCATGAACTCACACCGGCCTCCAAATACCCCCCCGTCGAGTAGAAGCAGTTTGACATCAAATATTTTCGAATTAGTATCTTGAACTTATGGGTAGGTAGTTCCTCAATATGCACTGGCAATTTATTATATAATTTCACGTATTCCGTTCAGAAGTCAACAAACGACGTCTAGTTGGTCGAATCAAGTTACACATTATTGTAGCACAATTGGGATATGAATTATTTTTTTCAAGTTTTTTTATTTATTTTTATGATGATTCTATTTTATTTCTATGAATATCCAGCAAACAAATGAGGATGTGAATACACGGTAAGGTGAGTATTTCTAGGTTTTCAAATATGGGGTGACAACTGTCTATAATTGGCTTTAGATATTATTCGTTAAGCTCGTTTTTGGAGCCTAAAAATTCTCACAGAGACTACAGCGTTTCCCCAAAGAGTTACACCGTAATTAATGTGAGAGTGGAATAGGCCAAAGTAGCCTGTTTTCAAAACTGCCAGGTTAGCAAATCTGCTCAGTTTCCGTAATATGAAGAGAGATGAGTTAAATTTTTTAATTAGGTGCTGAATATGCGCTGACCGTTTCAATTTGTCATCCATAACAATTCCAAGTAGTTTAACTTCTGAATTGTTGGCAATCGTATTGTTGGTTGAAAAAACAATATTCTGAGTTTTGTTTTTATTGAGTTTCAAGCAATTAGGAACGAACCATGTTCCAGCTTTTCTAAAAAATCATGCGAAGTTTCTTCCAAGCGATCAAGTTTCTTGCCAAAAGCATAAAAGGAGCAATCATCTGAATAATAAATACATTTGATTGGACATATGTGATGAAATATGTCATTAAAATAGACAATGAATAAAAGTGGGCCAAGGATAGAACATTGAGGTACCCCAAAATGAATGTTCTCGATTTCAGAATGGCTGTTGTCTATAAAAACAGCTTGTCTCCTACCATTCAAATACGATTCGAATAATTTCCATGCAGTACCGCTTATACCGTAAATGAACAAAATAAAGGCTGAGCCACCAAAACAGCGATAGAACGCTTCTTTCCAACAGCGATAAAACTGTAAGCTATGAAACCCTAGGGTTTGTCGTACAACTACTTACTTTGGAAGCATTTCATATCGTTATTGATTTTTATTTTTGTATTATAGATTCTCGTTAGGAAATTGACTTTACATAACTCTTTTGTCGAGCAGTCGTACAAAATATCCATCTGCTTGGGTTTTTTGTGTTAATTCTTTCATTTTAATTTTCACTTATCATTTTTGTGTTTTTTCATCGCATATCACTAAAATGCTCTCTTCTCTCGAAAGGTAGGTTTGTTTGTTGCCGGAAAACAAATGGATATTTGGAGCGAAGCCACTTGAGATGTTTCGAGTTGGTGCTTATTGTTAGCACTTCTATGGAGTTGGACAAAGAATTCGGGCACAAGTGGTTAATCCTTTTTGACTGAATTTATGACTCGACCTTTTGTCAGTGAGAAAGTTACTTCCAACACATTTCTTGGCCGAGGCAGGCATTCTATTCTGAGATTTCGGCCGGCAACTATTGCTTATTCAGGGTTTTCCGCCGAGAACTAAACCCGCTCTACAGTCTCCTCGCTGTCCAAGAAAAGACTTCGCGTTAGTTCCTCGAGGTTACCCTGTAATTTTCTTTTTCTCGTGTTAAGTTTGTCATTGTGTTTTGTATTATTAAATTTTATCATTGAGTATGCTGAATAATAATTCACCTATCACCAGTTATTCTCGTTATTTCACTCACTGTTACTGTCCATATCCAGAATCTCGAAATCGTAATTGACACTTATTAATATAAGGTTAGGTTAGTTGAGTTAGGTCTTAAGTGAGTGGGTCTATTCGACCCTCTACCGCAACCCGCAAGATCTATTGTGGCTCAAACTTATTCACAGTCGACGAAATAAACCCAGCTTCTTGAGGAAGCCGATTGGTTCGTGCGGTGAGTAGTATTTCAGGTTACATGGTATGAGTACGGCTCTGCCGAAATCTAAAAACCTGATTCGGTTCCCAGCGAAGCAGGCACAAAGTATATGCTCTGCTGTTTCATCATTTTCCGACAGTCCGAGTGTCTGCATATGATGATTCAAATGACTGTTTGGTATCAAGCTTCGAGGGGTGAATAAACGCCTTGGAGTGAGCCAATCCTGGAAGATTCTGCCAGATGTCCATAAATCTTCTTGCCATCCAGGTGTTCAATGTTTGTTTGGCAAAGGCTAAAGCGATGCCAATGACAGGTTCTGGTCCGATGAAGCTGCTTGCAGCACCCTCTTTTGCAAAGGAGTTAGCAGCCTCATTGCCTTCCGGGCCAATATGGCCAGCAATTCAGATCAGAGATAATCTGTTGAGTCTTCCTATCGAGGAGAGTCGTTTTTGGCACTTTGCTACCAATTTAGACGTTGTTCGGTAGGAGCCAAGAGCTTCCAATGCCGCTTGACTGTCCGAGAATATTGTTATTGACTTGTGTATGAGGTTGGATTCTTCCAACGTGACTGTAAATGAATATTGTTATTGACTTGTGTATGAGGTTGAATTATTCCAATCGCTTTGCACACAATTCAATAGCGTAAATTTCCGTTTGAAATACAGTAGCATTGGTTCCTAGGTAGGTAGATATCTGTTCTGGGTCTGCGATTAAAATCACCTGAACCAGAACCAGAACGTGTTTTTGATCCATCAGTAAACCAACAACTGCTCTGCTCTTAATATTTCCTTACCCGGAGGATCCAGTCATCTCTACTCAGGAACAGTATTTCATATGGCAGTTCGTAGTTGTCAGTTGGAGGTATGAAGTCAGATGTCATTTCCAGAATGCTGTGACTTCCAGTGTCAACCAACAGTCTGTTGCACTCTGCATTAGATTGATTTGTGCAATTGGCAATATGCACAAGACTGTATGCAGTCCATCTATCCTCTCTCTCAAAAAAAAATGTGAATAGGAGGTAGATCTAGAAGGATCTCCAGAGAGCTTCGCCTGGGCGGTTTTCTCAGTGAAGGGTATTCTAACAGGGACTTCAGAGCTTTGACAATTGATAACGGCCATCTTGTTGAAGCTGAATGTGTCAAATTAATTGACATTTATTCAGTTTGTTTTGCCATATCACCATGGATGGATAAGGCATTCAACAACATGTGCAAATAAATATATTGTTGTATCAAAATGTTTGTTCTGTTCGGGCAACTTACCGCGAGCTCCGCTCATTTTACGGTCGCCATAATCGTGCTACCAAGAGGACTTTTCGCTATGTGGTGGATAAATTTGAGTCCAGTAGTTCAGTAAACGATCAACAAACACCCGTACGTCGACGAAACGCAAGATCTGCCGAAAACATCGTCGCTGTCTGTGAGAGTATGCAGAAGAATCTGAGGTAGTTGATTCCGCGTCGCTCACAAGAACTCGGCCTTTCGCGGACCACAACTTGGTTAATTTTGCATCGTGATGTGGGCCTGCACCCGTACAAAATCCAACTGACCTAGGAACTGAAGGTAAACGACGATTGACAACGACGTGTATTCGCTGAATGGGCTCTAGAGCAGTTGGCAACTGACCCTAATTTTGATGGATAAATCATCTCCAACGATGAGGCCCATTTCTGGATGAATGGGTACGTGAAGAAACAAAATTGTCGAATTTGGACTGATACCAATCCAAGAGCGTCCAATGCATCCCGAAAGAGTCACTGTTTGGTATGGATTTTGGGCTGGCGGCGTTATCGGTCCATATTTCGTTGAAAACGACGTTGACCAGGCCATCACTTCCAAAGACAATTTGGATGATCTGGTCACCAACAACATGTGTTTTCAACAAGACGACGCTACTTACCACACAGCTCATGCCACACCATTGGATATTCTACACGAGCGATTTGACGGCATGGTCATCTCACGTGGAGGTGATGTGAACGGGCCACCGAGATCGTACGATTTGACCCCGTTAGACTTTCTCTTGTGGGGTTTTCTTGAGTCTCACGTATATGCGAATATGTTATGAACCGCAGCTGTCCTCAAAGCCAACATAACCCATGCCATCGGTCAAATTCAACCTGATTTCTTCGCCAGAGTCTTGAAAAATTGGACGTTTTGGATGCATTCCACTCAGAGGAGCCGTGACGAACATTTGAACGATGTAACAGTCCACACATAATGGCATCAATAGGTCTCTCAAACTAATAAAAAATTTTGATGATATCTCATACACACTTTGTTTTATGTAACTTCAAAAATAGNTCAGTTTTTGAGGTCGTTAGGTATGAACTTGACGGTATAAATGAGGATTCGTGTCACTCCAATATCGACAATTTTGCCGATTCACCTCTCCATTCAAACTGAACGTACATTCATCCGAAAAACAAATTTCATACAGGAAATTCTGATGCAAGTTGATCCGTTCAGTGAGACTTTCACAAGACTCGATACGTCTATCGAAATCATCTTCGTTCAATTCATGAACTAGTCTAGTCTTATATGGATGAAGTTTGTACTTACAAAGGACCCTGAAAACAATTGTACGACTGATTCCTGATTCTCGAGATGACTTAGTAAGAAATTGCGAATTTTCCAATAGTCCAACATGCCATAAAACTGCAGTACAAATCGCTTCATCGTTGACAACTCCTGAATGGTTATGCTTTTTATTGTTAACAGATCCAGTTTCCATAGATTTGTTCCATAATTTCGAAACGTATTCGTGTCGTACATTTTTTCCTGGATAATTATCATTGAACATACGGGCAGCAGCTCTAGCACTATTTCCATTCTGGTAGTACAAACTCACTATTTCAATCCGCTCTCGAAGCGTATAAACCATTACCAAAACAACCTTCACCTGGTAGGTAATAATGGACACTTTATTCACAGTAAAAAAAACAACATATGAATGTATATGAATAATACAATTGCACGGAGTGAACAAGTGATTAAAGATAAGTACAAAGTACTTGTTCATTATTGTAGAATGAGAAATATAAAATGAAGAGAATATCGAATTCAACCTTAACTAGGCAAAATAAGACTTTTTTTGAAGTATACTTCACAAAAACATCTATGAAACATAGGTAACAGATTGTACAGAAATTCATTCAAGGTAGCTCGTTTTCAACTAAAATTATTTTTAGCTTCCAAACTATGAGCTTCAGACCATATAATGTATTCTACTTTGTTGAAATCTGTTCATCATGGAACATCTGATAATGCAAAACAATTGATTAATTTGAAAAAATGATGACATGCTCTGGGGTGCGATAGGGAAAGTTAGATCAAATGTGAATATGTCAAAATGTGTCCCCCTGTATTCTATTGTTGGGTTTTTTATTTTTCCTGAAAATCATTGTTCCAAAAGTTATTCAGGGTGGCTCGTTTTCAACTCAAACAATTTGTAGCCCCGATTACAACTCAGTTTAAAATGTCGAAAAATTGAGCCAATTTTTCAATTTTTCATGTCAATTTCGACAGGTTTCTGTTAGAGAAAAAACCCATATGTTGCAGACTTCAATTGTGACAGTGCAAAAATCAAAGTTGAACAGAACACCGACAATACACGCAGTTTCATACTTTTGAAAATAGTTCGAACACAATTTCAGTTAAACAAAACAAGAGATCTATATAACATCCAATGTCGTGTCAGTTACAAAATATGTTCTAATATTTTTGAATCAAACATTATGGATATGACTTTCAACGTTTTAATTTCAATCTGCTCTCCGCTCTAGCGAGAAAGGCATATTGGATACCTATAGTGCCATCTAGACCTGAGTAGCTCAACTATACGGAAATGTTTTCAGAGCTGATTACGATCAATACTTCCTAGTTTGAAAAGAACCCTGCTTAAGTAACTACTTGACCCGAAATTCTCGGTGACATGTGGGTTGCAGCATTTCTAGATTCACGAATAAAATCAGGCGATCTCCAGAGGAATTAATATCCAAAAGTTACTTATCCACAATAACATGAAAAAGTAATGTCTTATAAAAATAATATTAGATTAATGATAACGTAGATTAATTTTGCACAATAATTTTCTGATTGATCCATAGTAATTTCATAAACTACACCCTACGGTTTGATCTTCACAAAATTTATTTTCAAAATATATCACATGTTTCGCTGTCACAGTAGCTCTTTCGTGATAAATTTTGAAAATAAAGTTTGTGAAGCTCAAATCATAAGGTGTAGTTTATGAAATTTACATCATGTAATATAATCATTTATTTACAGAAAGAAGTTTCCAACCAGATGACTGTCCAATAATAAGATGTTGAATGCAATCACTCAGCTTTCCTATGAACTGAGTTTGAAAAAGGTTTCAATAATTTACTTCTGAATAACGCTAGTTGCACACACACCGATTTTGGGCAGCCGACTTTGTACCGGTCGTCCAAATTCCAATAGTGAACCACATGTGGGAACGGGACCTGGCACACACGCCGACCGGTGATCGTCGCCGGTAATTATTTTACCGGCGACGATCACCGGTCGGCGTGTGTGCAAGGTCCCGTTCCCACATGTGGTTCACTATTGGAATTTGGACGACCAGTACAAAGTCGGCCGTCCAAAATCGGTGTGTGTGCAACTAGCGTTAGATGTATTTTGCGTGTTCGGCGATTTTCTGCTATCGAAAAACATGGATCAACGAATTTGCATAAAATTTTCAGTTGAAAATGGAATGGCTACGTAAATTCGATTAGCGTTTTTTCAATTTTTTTTATATTGGTTCATCCATCTCGAATATATGTTCACTGTACCAGCTATTTTCATGTTGAGTTTGTTGATGAGAGGCACTAAAGTTCGAAATATTTCGCGTGTTCGGCGATTTTCTTCTATCGAAAAAAAATGGATAACCAATTTGCATCAAATTTTCTGTTGAAAATTAAATGGCTACGAACATTCGATTGGCGTTTTCTTAATTTGTTCATGTTAGTATATTCGTCAAGAACATATGTTCACAGTATCACTTGATGAGCTTGTTGATGAGAGAGAGAGGCATTAAAGTTAGAAGTATTTCGCGTGTTCAACGAATTTGCATAAAATTTTTTGTTGAAAATTGAATGACTACGTACATTCGATTACCGATTTTTCAATTGTTTTATGTTGGTTCATCCGACTCGAACATATGTCACTGTACCAGCTATTTTGCATGTTTAGTTTGTTGATGAGAGGCATTAAAGTTAGAAATATTTCGCGTGTTTGGCGATTTTCTGCTATCGAAAAAAAAATGGATAACGAATTTGCATCAAATTTTCTGTTAAAAATGAAATGCCTACGTACATTCGATTGGCGTTTTCTTTATTCTTTCATGTTAGTATACCTATTCGTCTAGAAGATATGTTCACAGTTTCAGTTGTTAAGCTTGTTGATGAGAGAGAGAGAGAGAGAGAGAGAGAGAGAGAGAGAGGCATTAAAGTTAGAAGTATTTCGCGTGTTCAACGAATTTGCATCAAATTTTCTGTTGAAAATTGAATGGCTACGTACATTTGATTAGCGATTTTTCAATTTTTTTAGGTTGGTTCATCCGTTTCGAACATATGTTCACTGTTCCAGCTATTTTGCATGTTTAGTTTGTTGATGAGAGGGATTAAAGTCAGAAGTATTTTGCGTGTTCGGCGATTTTCTGCTATCGGCAAAAAATGGATAAATGGATTTGCATCAAATTTTCTGTTGAAAATGGAATGGCTACGTTCATTCGATTGGCAATTCTTTGACTTTTTTATGTTGGTACAGTCGTCTCAAACATATGTTCACAGTTTCAGCTGTTGAGCATGTTCAGTTCGTTGATCAGAGATATGAAAGTCAGAAATATTTTGCGTGTTGGGCGATATTTTGCTATCGAAAAAAAATGGATAAACGAATTTGTATCAAATTTTTTGTTAAAAATGGAATGGCTACATACATTCGATTGGCGATTTCTTTATTTTTTCATGTTAGTATATTCGTCTAGAATATATTTTCACAGTTTCAGGTGTTAATCATGTTCAGTTTGTTGATGAGAGGCATTGAAGTTGGAAGTATTCCACATGTTCGGCGATTTTCTGCTATCGAAAAAATGGATCAACGAATTTGCATCAAATTTTCTGTTGAAAATGGAATGGCTACGTACATTCGATTGACGATTTTTTTATTTTTTCATGTTGGTACATTCGTCTAGAACATATGTTCACAGTTTCATCTGTGAGGCATTTTTAGTTTTTTGATGAGAAGCATTAAAGTTAGAAGTATTTCGCGTGTTCGGCGATTTTCTGCTATTGAAAAAAATGGACCAACGAATCTGCATGAAATTTTCTGTTGAAAATGGAATGGCTACGTACATTCGATTAGCGATTCTATGATTTTTTTATGTTGGTACATTCATCTCCAACATATGTTCACAGTTTCAGCTGTTGAGCATGTTTAGTTTGTTGATGAAAGACATTAAATTTAGAAGTATTTCGCGTGTTCGGCGGGTAAACGACGATTGACAACGACGTGTATTCGCNATTCGATTAGCGATTCTATGATTTTTTTATGTTGGTACATTCGTCTCAAACATATGTTCACAGTTTCAGCTGTTGAGCATGTTCAGTTTGTTGATTAGAGACATGAAAGTTAGAAGTATTTCGCGTGTTCGGTGATTTTCTGCTAATAAAAAATATGGATCAACGAATTTGCATCAAATTTTCTGTTGAAAATGGAATGGCTACGTACATTCGATTAGCGATTTTTCAATGTTTTTATGTTGGTTCATCCATCTCGAACATATGTTCACTATACCAGCTATTTTGCATGTTTAGTTTGTTGCTGAGAGGCATTAAAGTAAGAAATATTTCTCGTGTTTGGCGATTTTCTGCTATCGAAAAAAAATGGATAAGCGAATTTGCATCCAATTTTCTGTTAGAAATGGAATGGCTACGTACATTCGATTAGCGATTTTTTTATTTATTCATGTTGGTACATTCGGTTAGAACATAAGTTCACAGTTTCAGCTGATAAGCATGTTCAGTTTGTTGATGAGAGACATTCAATTTAGAAGTCTTTCGCGTGTTCGGCGATTTTCTGCTATCGAAAAAATGGATCAACGAATTTTCATCAAATTTTCTGTTGAAAATTGAATGGCTACGTACATTCGATTAGCGATTCTTTGATTTTTTTATGTTGGTACATTCGTCTCAAACAAATGTTCACTGTACCAGCTTATTAGCAAGTTTAGTTTGTTTATGAGATGCATTAAAGTTAAGAGTATTTTACGTGTTCAGTGATTTTCTGCTAGCGAAAGAAATTGTGGATATTTACTTATTTTATCATTCTGTATATTTATTTTGTGTTCATTTGTTTTGTAAACAAGATTTGTCAGTTGAAGATTGAAAATTAGTAAAAACGTCAATAAAGTTCCTTCTTGACCAAAATTGGATTTATTGGCTTGAGTTGATTAATTCTTCTGAAAGAATAACAGAAATGGATCAAAGAATTTGCATCTAATCTTCTGGTAAAAATGGAATGGCATCGAAATTCACTAAGTTTAAGAAAAATTAATGGCTTTTCAACACGATCCAAGTAAAATCCAAAATATGTAATTACTGTGATCAGTCCCACCACCACGAAGGTACCTGCCCTCAAATGCAATCAGATGGTTTTGAAAAAAGATGGGAAATTGTCACCAGAAAGAAATTGTGTTTTTCTTGTCTCCGGAAAAATCATCAGTGGACAAGTGAAAATGTGACGATGCAAGAAATAATTTTGAAAGGTATGAGAGCTGTCACCAACATGTCACTTCCAGACCAAAATGTCAATATTGCAGATTGGATAATGACATTCATAATAATAAACCTGTAATGCTCATTGGTCAAGATAATATCCGTTTGATAATTGCCAGACAGCTACGGACTGGCCAGTTGCCAATTGCCAGTAGATGTAAATTGGGTTGGTCTTTACATGGACCCAAGCTCTATTGAAGAGGACAATGTTCTCTCAAAGCTCACACCTTATACATTTGTGAGAGACAACTATACGATGATGATCTTCAAGAATTATTCAGGAAATCATATGCGACAGAAACTTTCGGCACTCTGATAACAACCGATCAACACTCCCAGGAAAGTTCAAGAGCCTTGAATTTGATGAATAGTACAATCAAATACAACGGACAAAATTACGAAATTGGATTTTCTTGTCACCCATACAGATTTCCTGGAAAAAATGGATGAGAGAAATCGAGAAAGTCTCTGAAATACAAATTTCCGGATGATACAGCTACCTTATACCTTCAGCTATAGCTAATGAAATTCACATATTTTGCGACAGCAGTGAAAAGGCGTTTGCTGCAGCAGTATATCTTCGAGTTGTTGGAGTTGAAGAAACCGAAGTTTGCCTTATTTCGGCAAAAACTAGAGTCGCTCCGTTGAAACCATTATCTATACCCAGGTTGAAACTTCAGGAAGAGGTCATGGCAAGTCGGCTTTCTCAGCAGATGAGAAAAGAACTGGAAATTCCTATCAATCGGACATTTTTTTGGTCCGACTCAAGATGTTGGATAAGAGGTGATGGAAGAAACTATAAACCATTTGTATCCCATCGAATAGGAGAAATGAAAGTACGAACGGAAGTTAAAGATTGGTACTGGGTTCCAACTGAATATAACATTGCAGATGAAGCAACAAAATGGACGGTAGGAGAGAAAATAATTTCAGACCAATGGTTTTAGGCCTCACTTTCTCAGACAGTCCGAGAAACTTTGGCCGTGCCAAAAAGACAACATGAAATATTTGTGTGAAGTGGATGTTGAATTGAAACAAAAAAAAGTTCAGAACATGTCTGTTCATTACGAACTATGAAAATTGTTTGCCACTTGTAAAAAGATTCCCCAAGTGGCTAAGATTAACTAGTTCTACAGCTTGGTGTTTGAGATATATTAACATTCTCAAAAACAAAAAAAGGTTCGAACCCAATTTAACAAAAGAAGAGATATCTGATGCTGAGAAAATTTGGGTACAGTGTGCACAACAAGAGAGTTTTCCCTCAGAGATATGCTGCCTCAATAATGGAAAACCTTTGATTGGAAGTAGTAAGCTTGCCAGTTTATGTCCTTAACTAAAAGATGGAATTATGGTTCTCTCTGGCCGAAGAAATGTGTCGAAATGCTTGTCAAGAGATGTTAGTCAACCAGCTACATTGAATCCAAATGCAGATAATCTGAGGAGAGAATGGAAAATATTTCGCATGTTATCAGAGTCTTTCTGGAATCGCTGGACAAGAGAGTATCTACCTACCTTATCATGGCGAAGTAGATGGACAAGAGATAATAAAAGCATAGCATTGAATGATATCGTCATATTGATTGAAGATCAACCCCTAGACATCTCTAGACATCTCTGAAAGTTGGGCAGAATAACCGACATATATTCTGGACCTGACGTGAGAATCCGGGTACTTGATGTTAAAATATCAACTTCGGAATTCAAGCGACCAGTAACGAAGATATGTAAATTAGAGCTAGAGAACAAATGAATTCTCTAGCGGGGGGGAGACAAGATTTGTCAGTTGAAGATTGAAAATTAGTAAAAACGTCAATAAAGTTCCTTCGTGACCAGAATTGGATTTATTGGCTTGAGTTGATCAATTCTTCTGAAAGAATAACAGAAATGGATCAACGAATTTGCATCTAATCTTCTGGTAAAAATGGAATGGCTACATACATTCGATTAGCAGCGATGTTTTAATTTTTTCATGTTGGCTGTGTAGCATGTTTAGTTTGTTGATGAGAGGCATAAAAGTTAGAAGTATTCTGCGTGTTCTGCGATTTTCTGCTATCGGAAAAAATGTATCAACGAATTTACATCAAATTTTTCAAATGGAATTAAGTGTTCAAAAACATACGAAATGTACAAGCTTTTCGCAGAAGGTCGCGAAGATCTGAATAACGATGCTCATCCTGGACCCCCAGCACATCAACAACCGATGAAAATGTTGAGAAAGTGAAGAAATTTTTTATGGGGAATCGTCGAATCACTATTAGAGAAGTTGCTGAGAATGTAGGAATATCGGTTCACTCATGCCATACTTTTGTTTGGAAATATTGGACATGAAGTTTGTTCCAAGATTGTTGAATTGCGAGCAAAGAAACCGTCGCATGAGCATCGTTCAGGAATTATTGAATGGCATCAAAGGCGATCCAGATTTGCTTGAGAGGGTCATAACTGGTGACGAATTATGGAAATATGGTTATTATGACATTAAAATCAAAGTCCAATCGTCCCAATGGACGAGCCCAGGAGAGCCAATACCAAAAAAGCAGCTCAAATTCGATCAAATGTCGAAGTTTTGCTCATTTTTTTTCAATTACGGTGGCGTAGTGTATCAGGAGTTCTCGCCACATGATTGTACGATCAATAAGGAATATTACCTTGAAGTTATGTGCCGCTGGCGAGAAGCAGTACGAAGAAAACTTTCGGTATTTTGGAAGAACAATTCATGGCTTTCACATCACGATAATACTTTCGCTCACTCGTCATTGCTTGTTCGTAATTTTTTGGCCAAGAATAACTCCGTAATCATGCTTCAGCCACCGTATTCACGAGATTGAGCCCCCTACGACTTTTTACTATTCCCACGATTGAGGAGATCGATAAAAAAACTGTTTCGAGGATGGGATAAACTCATATCTAAGAGTGACTTCTTTGAAGGGAATAAATAGATATTGATGAATAAATGAAAAAAAAATTTGAGAAAAAATTAAAATTCACCTAATTTTTTGGAACAGGCAGCGTATACCTGCCCAAATTCAAATTCAAATGAGTTCACTATTTTTCAATTGCGTACATTTTTTGTTAAACAATGGACTTGAAACTGCTAGAAACCAAACCTCAACCTTAACCTATCTAACTCCACCCAACCAAATCATAGCTAGTATGCATAAACAATAATTATAAGATGAAATTGACTAATTAACATGAGTGTTGCATCCAGCATAGTCAAGTTCAGAGATTCCTCTACCCAACGGTATTTCAGATGTATAGGTCTTTAGCAATTTTTTCTCGAGTGAGTCAGTTAATTTCAGGTTCAACCTATCCTCATCAGCAAGGCTATTTTCCAGAGTAGACAGTTTTGCGACAACGTATATGCTACGAGTTAACTTTGTTCTATATTTGAATTAAAAAAAAGGTTCGGTAACCTTCAAAAAGTATCTATGTAAATATGTATACTTGAAAGATATTTTTTCATGAATTTACCATATCACCCAGACATACTGATTATTTTTCATTAAAATCCGAAAAGTAAATGCAGGCGATATTATTTACTAGATTACATGATTTTTCAATAAGAAACTTGGAATAAGTGATTATTATTACCGAATGAGATAGTCCGGGTTGAACTGCGTCTAGAGATTTCAGTTTTTCGGCGTTTCGGCTTCACTTTTGATGCTATTTTCAGGAAACTATGACTACACTCTCAATCTACCAACTCCTCAGTCATTTTTGAAAGCAGCCCTAGTGACAGCCTTGAACCCAGCCTACTGCGTTCCTGTCAAAAGGGCAAAATTTGAATTCAGTATTCAAGTCCGATTTTTGGGTTGAAATTCGGTAGGGTCAAAATCGATTTCCAAGTAACTTTTTCAAATTACTTATGTTGTAATTTATTTATTATTTTGGCTCACCATATAGAGGTTTTGGGAGAGCAATGAAAAACTTTGAAAGAGATGTCATAGAGATTGTTTCGTTTTGTAATTGAAGTAATTTGATTCCATTCTTGTGATTTTCATATATTAAAGTTAAATTGAACTTCGAACATTTCTACACACACAGAACCAGTAACCGAAAATCCTGACCGATATTTCCAACACTTACTTCGAGAATATGGCCTTTTCGCGGGATTGTAGTAGGCTGGAGTATTACGAAAAAAGCTACCCATGAAGGTCTACGCCTGCACAAAAAATCAGATCTCTGTAGAGTGTATGATATACACCATGACTATATCACTTCTACATTTTGGTAATTTAGACAAAACGTAATTTTTCTTGCCAGCAGAAAAACAGTATTCATTACAATTTTTTTGAATTCACGATATATTCTGTCTACACTTTTCCATTATACCCAAGAAATGACCTTGAATATCATCCATAACTATTTCTTGTTCTTTGTCGTCATTCTCTCAGAATAAATCGCTCTCCGTGTCTTAACCCACGCTAAAAAGTCCCGGACCTGAGAAAGAATGTTTTGTTCTCAGTTGGCTTTATTCATCAACATAATCTCCATCAAGAGCTACACAATCAATCCAGCGCTGTTCTAACGTTTCAGTAGCACTTCTGATTGACTTGTGACACGGTGAGTTGTCTTGATGAAACAAAATTTATTTCTTTGCCATATGCTTGTCATTCCTTCGCAAATTCGGCTTTCAAACGCATCAATAACGCTATATAATATTCACTGTTGATGGTA
The DNA here is from genome assembly GCF_000500325.1 of Leptinotarsa decemlineata. Taxonomy (NCBI): domain Eukaryota; kingdom Metazoa; phylum Arthropoda; class Insecta; order Coleoptera; family Chrysomelidae; genus Leptinotarsa; species Leptinotarsa decemlineata. The sequence goes on along the minus strand of NW_019290003.1, from coordinate 11,117 downwards.
TTTTCCTTCTCGAGACAGTTCATGAGTATGACACCACGCACATCCCAAAACACCAAGGCCATTACCTTTGATGCCGATTGATGCGTGGTTTCCAACGCTTTGGATGAGATTTACCAGTTGCTCTCCACTCACATGACGATCGTTTTGATTCCGGAGTGGAGTAATGAATCCTTGTTTCATTCATTGTCACATATCGACGCAAAAATTCCGGTTTGTCATGACTGTATATGGCCAAACACTGCTCAGAATCATCAAGACGGTTTTGTTTTTGGTGCCGCTCGCGCGGCACCCTCGTTGAACAGAGCTTTCTCATGAGGTTTGTTCTGGTTCTTACATCCGAAACTGTTTGGAAACTGCGCAAAACATGATGCGTACAAGCAAAAAACAGTCCGAAATAGTCTCGGACACTTGGTTAAACCAGAACGCATTTTGGGGAGACCACTGTGCCACTTACTGTATATATGAAGAGATGAAGACGGGAAAATAATGTTGATCATGTCCATTTTGTTATGTAGCGTATGCTTGTTGTCAGTTCAGATGTTATATAACCTCAATCATCAATTATTTAAATCAAATAAATGGAAAAACATCCTAGAAAATAGCCCAAACAAATTTCCACATGAATGCGCATGAGCAACGGGAACAGTTCTCAACACTTCAGCCTCGAGAGCAAGAACGATTCGGGACGGTTCAAGACAGTTTAGGATCATTTCGCAGTCGAAACCTCAATAAACCAGAACGCTTTATATCAACTGCGCATGATCCTGACGTTCTAGAACCTGAATTTCGTAGAACCACAACAAACGTAGAGTCAACAAGTTTTTTTGATACCTTCACAATGTCAACTCACGCAACTTCATTTCTCGATCATTCAAAACAATTTTGTGCACTTTTTTATGTTTTCTGGTGTTACTGCCTTATTTGGACGTCCACTGCGTTCTGCATCATCGGTTCTCTACGACCACGTTTGAATTCAGCAAACCAATTTTTAATTGTTGTTGAGGAGTCCTTATAACACTTTCCAGGCCATTGCTTCGCTTGAACGCTTGAAACAAGAAACGCTTGAACGCTTGAAACAAGAAATTGTTTTTGGTCCATTGTTTTGATAATAACAAAAGTAGTGTCACTCTTGGCACACTAACCCAGAAACTCTGAGTAGAATTTCATGAAATTTCAGCAGCTTCCTTTTGAAGGTTAGTAGTAACAGAAAAAGCAGTGATTGAAATAAAACTAGTGCCATCCAGGCCCTAGACTTTTCAACCCATGTAGTATTTTGTCATTCTCTACCTCATTTGTAAATTCGATCTTCGCCTCTTCAGTTGACCATAGGGCTTTCCTGTTCCTTTACAATGCATTCCTCGCAGTGCAAGACATTACACAAAGAAACAAAAATTGGATTTTGCTTCATAAAGTCATCTGATTTCACATAATCATTTGCTCATGAAGTGGAACAAATTCAGTACGTTTGGTTCAACAAGGTTACTTTTTCAGAAATTTCAATACTCTTGCAAGTTTCAATAGCACTCGTGTTTATTCAATAAAACGTTGGGATAATTCGGGGTGGAGGTCAGAGAGAAAACGGTTTCGTAGTTAGAAATAATTGTCAATATCATCATTAGTTTTGTGTGTACCTGGGAATAAATAGAATAATAATATCCCGGAATTTAACTCAAAAAGGGTAAGTATCATTTTTTCAACGAAATGTGAATACACATGGAGTAACTACTCATTGCTTCGTTATTAGTTAAATCGAGAAGCATTTCATACCACATATCCAGCTCAGATCAGCTCAGAACTGTTCTGATTCATGGAATACTTGGTGGAATGCTGCCCTCCCTACTCTCGAATCTCAAAATCATACCGACTTAGCCGGACAGATGCAGAAGGCTGTCATTCTTGGCTCAATGCGCTTACTCAGGGCACATGATTCTCGGACCCAATGATCACATACGTCACGGTGTGAGGAGTGGTCGTTGGTTGATAATGATGGCGCGCTTTTCCGAATGTATGTATGTATTAATAGCGTTTGGCAGGAGTTTTATATATTATTAGACAATGGAAGTTCGAACTAATGAAATTCATCTGGTACTGTATATCTGAAATACATTTTTTTATTTCAGCTCATATTTACATGTATGAGGTAGTAATGAGGCACCAAATGTCAACCTCTTATCATGTAAGAATATAAATTAATGTTTAACAATTCTGAATATTATTTATGGAAATCCGGAAGGTATAAATTGGAACGTTCGTTGATATATTTTCAATTGTACTGCCGTAAGCTAAATACTCGAGTACACCATCATCGGAAAAGGTGAGAATGAAAACAAATTTTTTTTTTTTGAATCAGTGTTGTTATGCACGAAAGACTTCTAAACAAAGTTGATCGAGTGTAATAAATTGATCACTCGTCAATATGATTGAAAATCGTTACCAAATATATGCTGCAAAATAACGATATAACGGCAAACATCCCTCTCTCATATTTACGTGAACCTGCGTTTACCATTAACCAGTTATCGTCCCTATACGAATAACCATCAACTTGTGCGAGCTGAAGAATAACGATATACTTTTTAAAGTGCGAACCCAAGTTTGTGGGTTCAATATTTTTTTGTTATTTGTTGGGAAGTTATCCACGGGGTAGGTATCCCAGAATTATTAATTTGCTTTCTGATAGGCTTTGTTCTCGATTTTTTTTCAAATATCCGGTCAGGTATCTGCTTCGTCAAAAGTCGCGATATTTTTTGTAGTTCACTAGAAATTATTGAAACAGAGTAATATTGACAATCAGCAGTGGAATATACATGCCACTGCAGAACTAAACCAGTCAATACTAATAGAATATCGATTTATTAGGAGAAGAAGTGTTGGTTTCTTTGACCTGAAATATAACTTTCGGATGTCAAAGTCCTTTTTTAAAAATTAATGTTATTAACAAAAATAGATGTTAACAGTGTGAGAGCAAAATTATAACTGAACTTCAAAAGTATTCAAGATGGATCCCTATTGATTTGGGTGGCTCTGGCTTCCCTTCTTCCAAGTCTGGTAAGATGATTGGTTCACTATTGGTAACTTGGTGATCGTTGGTGATGATTTGGTTGCCACAGGATAACTGGCATCCAATTGGAATGTCGAATAGATAACTTCCAGGTAGTAGGTTCTCGATTTCGTTCTGGTTTTGGCACTTGAGTTTAGTAGTTTGTTGAGCCGGTAGGAGAACAACCCATTTGTTTGAGTTGTCTAGTTGTCTGATGGCTGGTCTCGATAAATGTATGACAGTCTGCTTACAAGTGGAGGTGTTCTGGACATTGAGTAGCTGGATTTCGCATGGATTGTCTTCTGTCAGCTCTCTGATGTTGGTGGATGGGCAGATATAGGTTCGATGGGAGATCTCCAAACAAGGATCGCTCAAGAATGCATACAATTTTTCGTTTTTTGACAAATATTTGTTTTGAGGTATAACAGCCTTAAACTGACCCTTAGTTAATATCGGAATAGAAAATAAGTGATAGTAATCGAAATTTGATGGATGGATAATTGGAATATGCAAGATATAGGTTATTCTGAAATTTGATATATAGCTTTTGAGGCTAATAATTTTTTCATAAAGCAAAGTATTCTCGAAACTTATTTCTATTGGTAGTTGGTCTTTCTCAACAATTTTATTCAATTTTTGCAGTTTATCGTTCCTTGTGATCAATGGTGTAATCATTTAGTAATTTCCGATCAATATCAATATTGAAAGGATCATTGGTTGAAATGTGACCACTTATGATGTCAATTGGCTTGAGTTTTGTGACCGAATGTATAGAGTTGTTGTATGCCATTTTTGGAGGGATTTTCAAAAATCCTCTAGTGTTGAGTAGACGAATGTGTTCTAGAATAGTAGAATGGAACCGTTCTATTATTCCATTGGATTGAGGATGGTGTGGTGATGTGAAATGAACTTCGACTTTGTGTAAAGCCAGAAGTTCCGAAATGAGAAAGTTATTGAATTCAGTACCGTTGTCAACGATAATTCGTTTGGGGATACCATGATGAGAAAAAAATTGAATGAGGTTGTCGGCTATTTCCGTACCTGTCAAGGAGTTGACTAGGTATGCCTGTGCGTATTTTGAAAAACTGTCTATGATTGTGAGAAATTTTCTACTTTCGATAGTGAATGTATCCATATGCACGATTTCGAAAGGTTTGGCTGCTGTAGGGGTGATGTTGAGCTTCATTTTGATGGGGTTTCGCTCATATTTGCTTTGTTGGCAAATAAGGCATTGATTAATATATGTTTGAATGGTTTCTTTTATGTTGGGCCAGTAATTTTTTTCCTTAATTCTTGCGAAAGTTTCGTCAACACCGCGGTGGTTTGACTTACCTTCATGGTGGTTTTTGATAATTTCTTGAACGTCTTCTTTTTTGGTAACGTCCAGAAGCTTTTTGGTACACATTCTGAATTTTATAGAGGGCCACTTGAAATATTTTTGAATTGTTGCCGAAAATGGTTTATAAAGTTCGGGGTTTTCAAAATAGACATGGTACTGCACTCCTGGGGCGACATATTCTTTGATAAAATTCAAAATATCGTTTTATGTATTATTTTGCGATAGTTGTACATGAATTCTCATCTTTTTCTCGAACAGAATGGTAGTTTTAGGTTTGGCCGGAGAATGGAGAACTGAGCTTATAATCAACTGATTGAGCCCTAGGTTCACGGCACACTGCGCTATTGGAATTGTTACAACAGGGTTCTGTTCAGCATTTGAGTGAATGGTGTCATCTTCAAGGTTTTCGCGTTCTGGTAGGGGTTCATCTTCTATTTGTTCGATATTAGGTTGCAATGGTGAAGAAATGTCATTTCTTCCATTACCTGTGGAAGGTAATTCATTGTCTTCGTGTATTCTGGGTTCTGGTAGGGGTTCATCTCCTGTACGTTCGGTATCAGGTTGAACTTGTAAAGAAAGATTGTCATTTTCTGTGTGACTTTTCGGAGGTAACTCGTTGTCCGTATTATTTACATGCATTTCGTTAGGAGGAATCATGATGGGGGAATATTCAGTGTCCAGATTGGGTTCTCCAATAATCAAAATATCGGAAGAGGGTTGATAATCCGGGGTTTCAAGGCAACGACTTACTGGGTTTCCTTGACCACTGAAAGTGACACCTTGATTTGTTAGACGTTGTGATTCGTCTAGTATGTCATCCAATTCCTCCCAAAAGGTTTTGGTGTCCTTAGTGTGGATTTCGACACGGGATAAAGCATCGGCGTTGGTGTTCAACTTGCTTTTTTTGTAGATTATGGTATATGGTATAATCGTATTCCTCTAGTTTGATCCGCCATCTCAACAATTTTGAGTTGGGGTCCTTCAGAGAGAATAACCACTAAAGGGGTTTGTGGTCAGTGACGATATTGAATTTTCGTCCAAAGAGATATGGGCGGAAATATTTGGTAGCCCATACGATCGCGAGAAGCTCTTTCTCAATGACTAAGTAATTTTGCTCAGAGAGTCATTCAGGGTCCGAGATGCGTATGCAATGGCCTATAGGGCCTTGAGAAAGGACAGCTCCTAGCTCCTTGCGTCTTTGGTGAGATTAAAAGGTTTAGAAAAGTCGGGGTACTGCAAAATCGGATTGTTGATTAACAGGTTTTTGCATGTATTGAAACATTCAAAAAACTCTGCATTATGTTCAATTTTTGCGCCTTTCTTCAGGCATTTGGTTAATGGTTTCGTTAGTCTAGCGAAATTATTGATAAAGCGTCGATAATAACCTAACAAACCCAAGAATCCTTTGATCTGTTTGGTGGTTTTTGGGACAGGGAAATTTTTGATGGCTGTGATTTTATCTGGATTCGGCTTGACACCTTCGGGAGTCACGACGTGTCCCAGATAGGCTACTTCCTTTCGTAGGAATTCCGATTTATCCAGCTGAATTTTGAAGTTTGAACTTCTCAGCCTGTTGAAGACAGATTTAAGGCTCTCAAGGTGTTCTTGGAGGGAAGTCGAGAAGATAATAATATCGTCGAGGTATACCAAGCACTTTTCATTCTGGATACCACGAAGGATATTATCCATTACGCGCTGAAAGGTAGCTGGCGCGTTTTTCAAACCAAATGGCATCCTCAGATACTCATAATGGCCATGTTCCGTATTAAAAGCTGTTTTTTCAATATCGTCCTCTTCCATTTCAATTTGATGGAAGCCACTGGCCAGGTTGAGTGTTGTGAAATACTGGCATTTTCCCAGTTTGTCCAGAAGATCTGTGATGTTAGGTAAAGGGTATTTGTCATCTATCGTTTTCTTATTGAGCTTGCGATAGTCAACAACAACCCTCCATTTTTGCTTCCCAGAAGCATCGACCTTTTTGGGTACCACCCAAATTGGCGATGACCAAGGAGAATTGCTTGGCCGAATAATTTTCTGGTCGAGCATTTTTTTGATCTGATTTTCGACTTCTTGCTTGTGTATAAATGGGTACCGGTATGATTTTGTATACACCGGTATTTCATAAGATGTTCTAATTTGGTACTTTACACGGCTCGTAAAAGTCAGCGGGGTATTTTCATAATAAAATATGTCAGAGAATTCTTTGCACAGCGAAAGTATCTTAGATCTTTCCTCGTCATTCAAATGGTCACATCGAATTTTTGAAAAATCTAAATTTTGCTTAGGGGAATCATCAAAATTATGAAAATCGATTTTTTGAATTTCGTTCTTACCCTCCCTTTCTTACCCGTTCTTAGCAGTTCTTTCGTTCTAACCCTGAAAAATTCAGAGTTACTGGTTTGGTGGTGTTGTTCAAAATTGTAGTGAGAGCTCTACCTTTATTTGCAACAGTAAGACACTCTGGCAATTCACAATAATGGAAGCGTTGGTGAGGTATTATTATTTCACCATTCTGAATTAATGTTTTGACCTGTATGACGTGCTCAGATCTTGGAGCAATCGTAATTAAATTGAGATCGCTTTTTGTTTTTTGAAACTTCAGTTTTATTTTCGCATAAGGAGTGATAAGATAGCCATTACCAAAATCTAGGTTAGCTTGTAAAAGTTTTAAATTGTCAAGACCAATTAATCCTTTGAAAATGTCATGAAATTTGGAAAGCAAAAATTTTAAATGTTTTTGTTGTGGAAAATTGAATCATTTTGAAGCGGGCATATATGCGCTATATTTATGAGATGATTTTTGGAAAACTGTTGAAACAATAAACGCGTCGTATTTTATTAGATTTGGAAACAGTTTTTGAGCAATTTCTGGATCTATAAAAGATTTCGTGGAGCCTGAATCAATGAGAAATTTTGCGTCATATTCCGGAAATGTTATATATGATAATTCGCTAGAACTAGAATTATTGAAAGAAATGATTTGCGGAACTAGGTTTGATTGTTTGTGGTTGACATTTCCTGAAAATTTACCTCAGAATTGTCAAAGTTACTTTCCTGGTTTTCATTTTCGCAATACAGAAATTCGTCAAAATGTTCGTTTTAATCTTTCTCAGCGTAATATTCCTGTTCGCTATAATTTGGTTCATTTTGAGTGTCACTAACTACCGTATTGAATAATTCCTCTGATATAAAATTTCTTTGGGGTTGATTTTGAAATGAGTTTGAGAGACCTGATCGATAATTAGATGCGTTTCTTATCGAAACACTCATTGGTACTGGTTTATTTGTTTGATATGTATTTCTGGTGGATACACTCATGGGTGTAGGTTTTGTGAAGTTCTGATTTTGATTGGGCCTGAAAACATTTCTGTTTTGAAATGGTTGTCTAAAAACTTGCGCGTTGGTAAAGAATTTTTGGGGCTGGTTTGGTGCTCGTGGCTGAATTGGTATTGGTTGTGAAGGAAATTGATTTTGCTATCTGAAAAAGTTATTTGGTGTACTATAATTATTGATAGGAGAAGAATTTGGCTGCCTGATCTGAATTGGTGTTCTAGAAGGTTGAAAGTTTGGCCTAAATGTATTCTTTTTTGAGAAATTTTGAAAGTAATGTACATTGTCTTCCTGTAAAACAAACTGCAATGCTTCACTGAGAGATATGGGTTGCATGCAACGTATTGTAGTACCCAAGGGTTCCTTGAGCCCAGAAAGAAAGGTTTTCAATGCCAAATTGCTATATAAATCTCTTTTACACCTTTTAGATTCTTGTGTGATTTCGTGAACGTCGATATAATTGCACAATAGGTTCAATATATTTAAACACCTATCATAGAACTGTTGAGGCGTTTCATTAGGGGATTGCCTAAGCATAACCATGTCTCTGTTTAGGCAAGTTTCATCCCTTTGATCGGCAAAGTTTTTGGTTAATGTATCTTTGAGTTCTTTCCAATTTGAAACATTCTGTATATTAGCTACTACTTTAGCATTGCCTGATAATTTTGAGATGAGACAGTTCAGTAAATAAACATTTTGAAAGCTTGTCGGCTCAGCCACATTATAAAAAGTATTAATTATTGAATCACAAACTGCTAGATATCTATTTAAATCATTAGGGTTGCCGTCGAATTCGGGCACACACCTAAGGTATTCTGAGTTGAATTGATTAGCCATTATTATATTTGAACTGTTAGAAGAATGAGGCAAAGAAAATGAAGAGTCAGCTGAAGGGTTTTCGTTATTCAAATTTAACTTTCCAATAATTTGAGATAGGTTATCAATAGACATTTAAAAATTATGACTTACATTAAAATTGTAAGAACTTTGAGCATCCTTTATAAGGTAGACGACTGGTTCTTCGTTTTTTGATTTCCAGAAAGACTTCCTTGCGAGACTGGACGATTCTGTTTCACTCTACGATGATCTGCCTGTTGAGGGTAGCTAAAGGTCCACGATGGATTGGGTTTCTTGAAGTTCGAAGAGCCACTCCTTCACAAATACCTCCACAAGACAAAACAACAAGTTCGATACCCGATAAATCGTTGAAACGAAAACTGCACGTTCGATACATTCAATTTCGACTATCCTACCGACTGCGCCAAATATAACTTTCAGATATCAAAGTCCGTTTTTAAAAATTAATTTTATTAACAAAAATAGATGTTAGCAGTGTGAGAGCAAAATTATAACTGAATTACAAAAGTATTCTTCCCATGAAGATAAGAATGCTTGCACATCAGTTTCCCAGAATCGCGAGATTCTGCTTCAGCATGGTCAGCGGTTCACATGGAAACGGGCGATATAATTCACGAAATGAATAGGTCATCAATCGAACAACATAATATATTCGTAAGAAGTTCTTCTAATCATTTCGCTTTTATAGGTTGATTATATAAAAATTTGGACAAGTGTATTTTTTTTTTGAGTTCGCTACTCTTTCCATTCGTCATTAGTGTCAGTTGCCATGATAATTGTTCACGCAATTATATTAATATTGAAAATACCGACGGAAAATTAATAGAAAACAGCAAATTAAGCTTGAAAATGGGCAATATAAATTTCAACTACATATGACAACTGACACTAATCACAAATACAAAAGGTACCCAAATCAGAAAAAATACATGTGCTGCAAACAAAATTCTTATTGACATATGTATGATAAATTGTATACAATGAAAACGAATTTCAACCAGTAAAGAAAACTCAAAAAATGGACAATACAAATATCATCTATAGATGACAACTGACATTACTAACAAATATTGAAAGTAGCTGATGTAGAAAACAGGCATAAGCTCCAAATGAAATCCTTATTTGATATAAACTGATATAAAGAGAACTGAGTTTAAAGTTCCAATTATGAGTAAAATAGGAAATACTACCTGATAACTTCTAATCTGTAAAAGAGAAACTACATGTAGCAAAATAGTCATTTCCCATGGTGCCAATATAAAAAAAATATTTACAGAAAATTGATAAAAGAAAACTATTACTACATATAGATTACGACTTGCTGTATCTGAACCAAGTCAAATAATTCAAATTTGTGAAGCAGTAGTTGGTAATTTATGAGGAACTCCCCTATTAAGTGATGCGCAATTGGTGTTACATTTTGTAACTTCAGATTCTTCAGAAAACAATCAAGTTCTACGAAGCAGTTGATAAGTGAAATAAATATATTTTATAAGTGATTAAATATGAAATTGCAACCAACGAACCAACTATGTGCATATGAAAATAAAAAATGAATATAAGTTTTTTTCAAACTCATTGTCAAAATTGGAAAATATTCCTTTTCAAGTTTATGAATGATTTTGGATATGGATAATTTTTAGAAAAATATTCTCAAGTCTGTTGTAGCCTGAAAAAACCTTGTGCAAGTAATAGAAAATAATTTTTGTTACGAGGTCGTACTCAGGATTTGTGTTAGAATAAAGAAACATTTGATGAGTAGACAGTATCGACATGAAATGCAAATATCAATGCCACTTCAATGCCACTTCAAGTAAATATTTACAAATTTCTGACATTATCTCATCATTAACACAACTGCATGTTTCAAGTTTGATGGGGGTCTACAGTCTGGTCGTCGCTGCACTCTTGTCTGCTTCGGCTGTCGAGAAAATGTATAGTACCAAGAAAAAGTCCAATATAAATCAACAAACAAAGAATCCACCTTCGCCCAGAATGTATCTAGTTGAATGTATACTGTAGCTGACCTACAAGGTTGACGGGTCTGAAAATAGCTATGGTGGCTCGGAGGCTACTCCGGCCCTGGATTGTTTTACCACAGAGCATGGAATATTACGAAAATCGGCGGAAAGGCTTAGGAAAGTTTCAAAAAATTATTTTTTCAATCCCACAGTATTTTGCAAAAACATTTAATAGTAATGTACGTAGCAAGTCCGGAAAATACTGTTTTTTGGACGAGTAGACAAAATTCTAGGACAATCCGTAGGCGAGTCCAAAAAAACTGTGTTTGGAAGTGTTGCGTGCACTATTTTTGTGGCAACCATGTAGAATAACAAATCAATGAGAGACATTATTTTATTATATTTCTTTGTAGAAAAAAATTTCGAACATATTGATTCTCATTTGTATCAAATATTGAAATTCGAACAGAAGATAGATACTAACAGAAATACTTAATCTTTTTAATAATATCTTTAACGCAATATGAGAAAAAGCGTCAACTGCCACTTTTGACGTTTTTTGTCACAATTCACTATTTTACTGGCTCGT
>NW_019290002.1:72247-179703 GCF_000500325.1 Leptinotarsa decemlineata | reverse complement strand
CTAAATAGATTAGTTTCGTAATTTCGCATTTATGATGATGTATCTCTGTAGTTGTTCATTAAATAATTTTTAGCTGCGAACTGGTTTATTTTGGGCAAAAAACCCAAGAGACATTTTTTGTTTAGAATAAAACAGGCTATCGGAAATGAATTTTTAAATGGTGAACACATGAGAAGACAAAAAGTTACATTGGAAATAAATTTTAGGGGTTGCGTTTTCCACCCCTTACAACCATGAGGTAAACCAAATAAATGACTGGCTAAGTTTCTTTTTGGTAATACAAAACGTCAGGTTAATTTCAATATTGTAACTTTTTCAGTGCTTGTGAAAAAAATTGTTATACAAATTTCATGTACCCCCTTTAAGGGGCTGTATCTTAACAAGGGATGCTCCAATGAAGTTTCTTCATATGAAAGATCCTATCTTTTTTTCGATGAGGAATCACTTCCTCAAATGATTCACACTTATTCAGTTACACCCTGTATTTAAAGATAGGAGCGCTTAATGCAAGACCCTATATTATTATTATTATCATAAATCAAAATCAATATAGATCCTCAAAGAAATAAAAACCTTTTTTTTCTGGTGTCACTTCTGGTCACTCAATTGATTATTAATTTTAAGGTTGGGAAATGCGAAGAAGACAGAGGACCATTCGCCGAAAGTGAAGCAGGTAGAAAATGACATATCACAGGCCGTCAGAGAGGAAGCGGAAACGAGGTCTGTGGATTGTGAAAATGAAGGGTTTGATTGCAACGACTCCGTTAAAAGTTAAAAATAACTGTTATTAACACGGTTTTATTCGTAGACAAAAATATAATAGGCTTTGCAGTCTGATAGTTTCACGTGTACATACCTATATTTTTTCTATATTTTCGAAGACATTGTTCAGAATAGGCGGCTTTGTTCATAGATTTACTTGATAGAAAAATAATGTGAATTTCCATAACATTTCAACTCAACACTTCATTTTTCCACCGTGTTTATGTAAAGAAAGTGCTGGCAAGGTCTCTTCTCAGGAAATATAAAAAATTATTATTTTTATATTTGAATATATTATTTTCATTTGTCTAATTTGAGCAGAATTACAAGTCAGTAAAACTCAAAAGAATTTAATAACTCATCTCTCAAATGCTCAAATCATCATACCAATACCACTAGTTATGGATAATGAGTCATAGATATTATTGAACTTATAACAGTGTAATAGAGGCAAACTTCTCGTTCACCTCGATAATTTATTGAAGCAAAATTGGCTTTTCATCAGTTACTTGTATTTTACAATTTTATCTGACAAAAAAGTAATAAGAATTGCTTAGGTACTCATCTTAAAGTTTCGGAGACCAAAATTGGCCTCCGTCATCAGAAATGAAAAAGGAAACTTGCATGGAGAAAAGAGGTAATTAACGTTACTTTGGTTTNTATATATATATATATATATATGGATTAATGGGGTCTTTCAGTCAAAAAATCAAAAATCAAATCTCTGTTCTACTTTGCCAAGCTTTCGTTTCTAATGGGAAGCTTCTTCAGGGCATTAAAAATGAGTTAAAAACAATAAATTGAACATATAAACTGACGTCTGTTCCACTATATCATACTTTGTACGATCGAAGCTTCCAGCTCTCAGTTATACTTTTGGTATTCATTCAGATTATTCGCAGGTGATTCAGCAAACCTCCGTTAAGGAAAATATAGACAGAAGTAAGCCTAGAATGGCTGAGGTTGGGATACGCACTATCGCGACTCAGTCTGTTTTGTCCACCATGATGATAATTATAGTAAAAAATTATTAAATTATAGTAATAAATTGTCCTTTCCTCTTTAGAGAATCTGCCCGAGCGGCTGATGAACTCGATTTAGTTTTCTATACTGAACGAGGTGATCACAACTCCGTCACCGAGTTGAAACCCCAGGCAATACAAGGATAAAACAATGCATTGGGTCTTCAAAAACATTGAAGACATCTGCTCATCAAAGTGCCTGATTTTCGCTTTTCTTAGGTCGAGTTGGCTGAAGTCGGAAACGGAGGGATTCATGATGTCTTCAACACCTTAGTCTACCATAGTCGCGTGATGGGTATAGAGGTTTTAGACACAGAGTGCAGGACCTGCCGCGAGACGCTTGAGACCCTCATACACTTGCTGCTTGCATGTCCAGCATATGCGATCTCAGCCTATATCCATCGACATAACGCGGCCAAAGAGTGCATCATCACCACTTACGGCGCTTTTACGGTATTGACGAAACACCGGTGTTGTCTACGCTCCGAGGAATATCGAATCCTTTGTGTGGAACGAGGGGTGCCACATTCAATGGAAATATTCGTTTCCCACCCTCAGGCTCATACTAGCTAATGATACTGATGTATGTTTGAAGGTGGTTGACAATGTTTCGTGGTGCATTTCATAAGTTCGGACTTCCATTGTCTAATAAGATATAAATTGATTGAATGCAGAACTAGACACTTTCCTGAAGCACATCAACAACGTTAATTCTTCCATCATTTTCACAATGGCGAAGAAAGTCAACAACGAATTGCCATTCTTAGACGTATTGGTGAAGTGAACCAACACTAAATGGAAAACATTTGTATAACGAAAACCCACTCACACGGGACAGTTTCTGAACCAAGAATCCAACTCTATGAATAATCAGATCTCGGAGTGATAAGTCCAGCCATCACCCGAAGGCGATTGTGGTTACTAACAATCGAAACGTCGTAAAGTAACTTGGGTTGGAATCTTTTAATTTTAATTTCTTGTTGATATTTCTCAATTTTCATCTCATGTTAATAGTTCAATCTTTATTGTTGCTTGTATTTCATTCTTTTTATTTTTTATAGATTCTTTCAGGGATTTCGAATCAATTTATATCATATTAGACAATGGAAGTCCGAACTAATGAAACGAGACTGACGTAGTTCTTCTTGACCATCAGAGCAAGACGATATTTGTCACGGAGTTTTCAGCTTCTGCGACACGAATATGTTCAGGGAAAAAAGGAAAAAAGGATAAAATATCGAGATTTTTTTGTCTTCGTCGTCTTCGTGTCATGGAATCGTCTTCGAATCTTGAGATAATGTCGGCTTGCCACACTAAGGCAGAAATCTCAGCCAGGCAAATGCAGAAAGCTGTCATTCTTGGCTCACTACGCTTGCTTGGCGTACATGATTCTCGGACCCAATGATCACTTACCCCACATTGTCACGTTGTAGAGAATGGTCATTGATTGGTATTGCTGGCGCGCCCACCCGAAATGATCGGAGCTTCAGGGGATATATAGGGCCTAACCAGCGCAACCTTAGGGAAAAAGAGCTATCATTCAATGTGGTGGAATTTAGCGTGAGCTTCTTTTCACTCAATCACAATTAAATGTTCAATAAGGTGTAGATTACATTAAAAAAATATTTATTGGGTGAAAGTTGAAATTGATTTTGAAATGATAATATGATATCTGAATGTATTGTTATCGTTGTTTACTGAATATATTGTTTTGGTCGACGGTAGGGACAACAGTTTATCTGTCGTGCTAAGAGCATTATTCGCGGTAACGGCATGATGGGATTTATTGAAAATGAATAAAATTATTGATTGGGTGATTGATTTTTTATTAACTCATGAGTGAAACCAGTAAATTTCTTTCTGATGTATCGATATTTGTAGTCAATGGCTTGATAACTATGACCAGAGCTGTGGAGCTGCATCTTATCGGTCATATTTTTGCTTCTATGAATCAACTAGTGGATATTCTTGATTTTTAGGATCGTATTATTAGGAGTTTGTCCATATCTAACCCTTCGATATTACTGTGTCAATTTTGAGGATCAAACATGCTCTCAGTCTGATACGTAAGTCTCAAATTTCTGAATTCTTCGTCAAATAATAAACGGCTTCTCAGCTTACTTCAAAACGCTTTAACTCATGAAATCAAGTAGATAAATGTATCTGACAACCCGATGGTTATCAAAAATAACACAAGCCACTATTAAATATCGTACGAGAAACAACCGAAATTACACACGTGCATGGTGCAAGAGAAATATTTTTTAGATAACATGAAATTATAGCCGTGTGATGGTACGCACATAATATTTTAGCAGAGCCTCAAGTGCAATACAGAGAGAGTGCATCTGACTACAGTCTGGCATGAGATTGAACAGGGTGGACCAATAAAATTGAATCAATTTGACAGAGGCATTCTTGGTACATGAACTCTTAGATAAAAAACTTGATAACTGACAGAGTACGAATTCCGAGTGAAAATGACCAAATATGGGCATGGTTTGGAAATATAGTCAATAACTTATGGATTACAAAGTGATAGAACTATACCTACTTAGTGACTCTATTGGTTCTGAATTATAGAGGATAGAAATGGAAATCATGACCCCAAATGTCAGTGTTTTGTAGTATACGAAAGTTTTCTCTGGTTCACTAATAAAAGTTTACCTGTTTCAATTTGCAATAATAATGTTTCGAATGAGGATGTAAAAGCTGTTATATAACCTTCTATAATCTGATCGTTTGGATATTTAGGATCTGCAATGTATGCAGTAGTTCTGTTTGCCAATAAGACTGGATTAGAGAAGTTGGTCAATACATAATGTTGACAGTTTTGAGTATAAACATATAAATTTAACTTGTTATATGAACATATGCAAGGAATCGCACGTTGAGATGTGAGACCCCGTCAATCCTCAGCTCGCACAAGTTACGACTTTTGAGGGCTTTTGTTCTTCGAAAAAACAGATTTCAACCGAGATCATAAACATGGAATACTGCCCCCAAGAAAACTGTTTAGGCACGTATCCATTCTGTATAAACACTATTGCAGGAAGCTTAGAGGTAGTGTGTGTAATTTCTCTTGTTAAGACTGCCGATCTTTTTAATTTCGATTGGCTCCCTTATCATTCTGGTTTTCTGGCGCTGTAAAATAATAATATATGTCATATTGTCTCTTGAGATGTTCAAGGAATTTCTGTTGGTTCTCTTTTGTTTGTGTTATGCCATTTTTGAATTCTTCCTATTCAATCTGTAACTCCTCTGACGTAGGGCCGGATGGCTATTGTTTTCTTTGTGTTTGTTTCCTCCTTGTTTTTTCTTCTTTCTGTTGAATCGCTTCTTGCATGTCTTTCATTTCTTGATATTTCATTCGAAAGAGGCCGAACAAATTTCTCGAAACAATTTAAACTGCCATTGTTGCACGGGCACCACTCTCATAACGATTTTCCTGCAGTGCAAAAAGAGATAAGCTCATAAAATCATCTACCATCAATGAATAATCAATTCTCTGTCAATATTCGGTAGCTCAATTATTCATAATCAGGCTTCCGCCCTGTATATCTACGAAATATTGCCAACGAATTTGACAAGAGTAGTAGTAGGCATGTAATTCATTTTGTATTATTTAAGGGCGTTAGCTGAAGCTGAAAATATTTGGAAGTGGAGAACCTGTTCATCCTTTTATTAAAGTTTAAAGACCTTGAGGTCACTCAGGGTTATGTTCACTCGCACGCCACTCACAAATACTTTCGTGGTTCCTATTTAACAATTTGACGCGAACAAAAAGTGTAATTGTGCAGGAAACGGAGAGATGAGTTTTTGTCTTGAGGGAACGTTGTGGTTAGGCATGGTCGTATCCAGAGTATTAGGGTAACAAAAGTAAAAGCTTCTGATGTAGCGTTATCATAAAGGTTTCTCCCTAATTAGATGCATTTCGACCAGTACTGCGATTTGAAATCTGAAGAATCGGGACTGAAAGTGATGGTTAATTATTTGAATATTCTCATTTCTCAAATACACAAAAATCACCCTGTACATTCAGGAATTTTTTAATTCATTTCTCTTTTTTTCTGATCAAATAATATATGTCCTTCATGTCCTCTTTTTGAGCCTATACGACTGTATTTCAAGCGAAAATTACGCTATTGAATTGTATGCGGAGAGATTGGAAGAATTCAACTTCAAACTCAAGTCAATAGAAATATTCTCCGACAGTCAAGCGGCATTGGAAACTCTTGGCTCCTACCGAGCAACATCTGAATTGGTAGCAAATTGCCAAAAACGACTCTCCTTGATAGGAAGACTTAATAAGTCCTGACCATACTGGCCTGGACTGGCCTGGAAGGCAATGAGGCTGCTGATTCTCTTGCAAAAAAGGGTGCTGCAAGCAGCTTCATTGGACCACAACCTGTCATTAACGTCGCTTTAGGCTTTGCCCAACAAGGATTGAACACCTAAGATGGCAAGTAGATTTATGGACTTCTGGCAGAATCTTCCAGGATTGGCTCACACCAAGGCGTTTATTCACCTTTTAAAGCTTGATACCAAACAGTTGTTGGACTACAGTAGTGATGAACTACGATGTCTAACAGGCCTGTCATATGAATCATCATATGCAGAGACTCGGACTGTCGGAAGACAGTGTGTGTCGCCTCTGCTTGAAAAATGATGAAACAGCAGAGCACATACTTTGTGCCTGCCCCGCTGGGGACCCAATCAGGTTTTTAGAGCTCGGCAGAGCCATACTTTCACCATCTGACCTGAAAGACCACTCACCATACAAACCAATTGGCTTCGTTAAGAATCTGGGTTTATTTGGTCGAGTGCGAATAGGTGTGAGCCACAATAAACCCTTGCGGGTTGCGGTGGAGGGCCGAATAGACCCACTCACTTTGGACCTAACCCAACCCAACCTAACCTCTTTTTGAGATATTCATATACTTTTTTTAAAAAAGCGGACACTGAGCTAAATAAGTTTAATGCAAAACTCTCAGTAGTTACGAAAAATCTGCTAATCCTAATCACACCCACGTAGTGATGCAATCAATGAAAGTTATCATCATGTTTTATTTCAAAATTGTCATACAAGGTGTTCGTCTCATCATGGTATTGTAGTAGTATGGTACTGAACATGAAAGATCCTTCAGACATTCCTTGGGATGCAACCACAAGTTCTCGAATCTAAACGATACGAAAATGTTGCACTATTCAAAAAAGGGTTGCAAACTCAATTATTTGGAATTCTTGGAAAATCATAAGCATAAAAATTGCGGGTGCAACCTGTGAAATGATCAAATTGATCTAGTTTACTCATCGGTTTTCAAATTAGCGTATCCACATCGTCATATAGGTATAAACAAAATTCAGATACTCAATTCAGCTAAGTACCTTTGTTATTACCTACAGTGATGTTATATATGGACTAATGTAATCAATCAGTTTTAGTTTAATGTATAAGTTTGAAAATGTCCTTATAGGATGAAACTGCAGTGATAGTGGTAAAAAACATAGAAAGTTTCAATTCTCATTCTTCATGGTTACAATGCTGAGCAGTAATTTCGTTTTCATCTTTGCAATTACCACTCCTTACGAGCCCTTACGATACTTGAGAAATAACTACTTTTTGCTACCCCTCCCAATGAAAATTTCCGATCTTCGAAGTGATTCAAAGGTAAGCTACGGTCTTCCAAGCCTCTACATCTCTCATGATTTGACACCAAGACGCTGCCACTTCTTTATACTCTCTAGAAGCTTGGTCCAAATTTTATGAGGGACCGAATGCAACCAAATGACCTCTCCACCATAACCTGAAATTGGAAAATGGCTAAAATGCTTAGCAGTAATTTCGTATTACCATTTTTTACGAGCTACTTTTTGCCACCTCCCACAATAGAAATGTCCGATCTTTGAAGTGACTCGGAGGTAAGGTACGGTCTTCAAAGTCTCCAGATCCCCCATGATTGGACACCAAGACGCTGCTACTTTCCTTGTTCTCTCTAGAAGCACGGTCTCAATTTTATGCGGAAGCAAATGCAACCAGATTTTCTCTTCTCTATAACCTGCAATGATGATTACAATGCCAAGCCGTAATTTCGTTTTTATCTTTGCAATCACCACTCCTTACGAGCCCTTACGATACTTGAGGAATAACCACTTTTTGCACCTCTCCCAATGAAAATGCCCGATCCTCGAAGTGACTCGACGATAAGGTACGGTCTTCCAAGCCTTCAGATCCCGCATGATTCGGTATCAAGATGCTGCCACTTTTCTAGTACACTCTAGAAGCACGGCCCAAATTTTATGCCCGACCAAATGCAACTGGATGACCTTTCCACTATAGCCTGCATTGATAGTTACAGTGGTAAGGGTTCATTTCGTTCATTTCATACGAACCCTTACGATACTTGGGAAATAACCACTTTTTGCCACCTCTCCTAATGAAAATTTCCAATCTTCGTGGTAACTCGAAGGTAGAGTACAATCTTCCACGCCTCTAAATTCCCCATGATCTGGCTCCAAAACGCTGTCGATTGTAATGTTTTTCAGAAAATATGTTCTTCTGTCAATCAGCTGTCTTACCCTTACGAGCCACAGTCCTCAGAAGTTGAAACAAAGATCTAACGAGGTCTCATCTTCTAACATGCAATTCCTAGCACGAGCCGTACGAAATTCAGTGATACAACGTTCAACATAGCTGTTGACTGAATGAGTAGAACGAACCACTCACGCTTTCCAGCCGGCTACCATCCAATTGTAATAAGACCATACAAATTTCCAATTTGCCGGAGTGACCTGGGTAATTGGTATCGGGTTCATGATTCTCGTTATTTATTTATCACTTCTTCCCAATTTTTTCTGTTAAAAGATTACAAACCAAGTTACGTACGACGTTTCGATTGTTAGTATCCACAAACGTCTTCGGGTTATAACTGGACTGGATTCCTCCGAGATCCGAGTATTTATAGGTCATTCGAGTGCTTCCACCTATCCCCTCTTCCCTCTCACCGCTTCATTGGTTTTAGCAGGAGATGACCGTTTGGCGGGAGTTGGTTGTTTTTCGCTTAATTAAAAGTTTCCATATGTTACGTATCTCTATGCTAGTTTGACTAAAAGCGTTGTTGGACAACATATACGCGGCTTCTTTGAATTTTCTCCTAAACCACTGTTCTTTTCAGTGGATGATTTCAGCTTGAGCCCACTTGATATTATGTTGATGAGTCCAAACATGCTCTGTTATTCCGGATTTGCTGGTTTCTCCTCGCTATGTGTGTTTCTTGTGCTCAGCAATGCGAACTTTCAATGGCCTCTTAGTTTCACCGATGTATGATTCTCCGCACTCGCAGGGTATCCGGTAAATGCAATTCTTGGAATCGTAGTCCGCGTTTGGTGGCCTGGTTTCCGGTAGGCTGCTACGGATAGTGTTCCACATCTGAAGCAGGTTCTGATGTTATACTTGGACCCAATCCTTCTTATTCTTTCCAATATTTCTGTGATGTAGGGAAGCACAAGTAGGAAAGTACAAGTACTGGTTGTGGCGGCTTCTCTTCCTTGTGGAGCTTTTGCTGTCTTCTAGCTAAAGCCTGTTCTACCATCACTCTGGAGTAACCATTTCGTTGAAGGTCATTTTTTTGATGATGCCCAATTCATTTTCTAGACCTTCTTTTGTATTATAGAGCCCGAAGGCACGGTCTAGTAGAGTCTTGATTTTTTATTTTTCATTTTTTGTTAATAATATTTTTTAATTTTGAGCGTTTATTAATATTTCAACTTTTTTTGTTGCTTGTATTTTATTTCTTCGTGATTTCAGTTTTTTGTTTAATAAAATTGTTATTTTCGGTTGGTCTTTTTAATTTTTTTCAGAGATTTCAAATCAATTTATATTATATTATACAATGGAAGTCCGAACTGATGAAATACATCACGAAACATTGTCAACCACCTTCAAACAAACATTTCAATTGATGCTTTCCCTGGAGTAAAATTTTCAAGGAAATATCAGTTTATTGAATTGGTTTGAAAATTTCCTTGAAGTACGTAACAAGTGGTATAAATGGATATGAAGTTTTGATTATAAGTTTTCATGGTGATCTCCTACTAAGTAGTAATGGCTACATCCACCATTTCGCATTAATATTATCACTCTTTTGACGTGCATACCTACTGACTTTATACAAAGAGAGATATTTTGGTCAGTCGATTCATGAAACTCAACCAAAGTAGATATTTCTCATGTCTTACACATTATAGATATTAAAGAATTTCTAATAAAAAACGGATTTTTTAAAATATGTTCATGAAATCACCTTGTTTAACCCTTCATGAATCTACATGACGGCTGGCTCTGTGTTTACTTGGATAAGAAGTGTAATTATGCAGGAAACGATGAGATGGTTTTCTGTCTCAGGGGAATATTGCGGTTATGGTCATCTTCAGTTCGTGAATGCTTTTAATAAAAAACACTCAAATAATCTGTCGCTAGCAGCCGTTAAAACACTCAAATTTTTCAATATGGAAAAGTACTCGACTTGTTATTACCAGCATGTGGGTAATTACTCGTATGCCATATGACATTGATCTTATTGGTACTTCCAATGATTACTTGGTTGAAGACCTATTTGATTCAATTTAAATTCATAGAATTGTCCGAGAATTACCTAACGACATCATATAATAATAAGCTGAAAAGAGGCAACAATTGAAATTTTGAAAAAATCAACAGCATCATTGAATGGAGTACAAAATTCTCTATCGACCAGTATACACCACGACATAGTAGAATAAATATTTATTGAGATATGGGGACACAATAGACATTAAAAAGGACAAAACGTTTCAAAGAACTTAATAGTAAATTTCACTTCTGTGTCGTGGTGTATACTGGTGGATAAAAAATTTTTGACTTCATACATTGATGCTGTTCATTTTTTCCAAATTTCAATTTTGCCTTTTTTCAGTTTATTATATGATGTCTTTAAGCCGATTTTTGGCCAAGTCTACAAATTAGCCATCATACTCCCCAGACCTTTTGCCAGCCGACTATCATTTCTTCAAGCAGTTTGATAACTTCCTCACTGATAGAACATTCGCTACAGGATCGGGCAAAACCGGCTTTCGTTGACTTTATCGAATTCCGACCACACAATTTTCATGCTGGCAAAAGTACACTGATTTAAATGGCGCTTATTTCAGTAATGACTGAGATATTACAGTTCAAAGTAGACATAAAAAAGGATTAACCTTTCAAAACAACCTAATATCATTATATAATTATTAAACAAAAGGTTTAAAATACCCATTCATCCTTCTCATTTCAGTAACAACTGTCTCATACACGTTTTGAGAGTATAACAGATAGAAAGCGAAATTTTCAATGTTACAGTTAAAAACCGTCTCCACAATCAGACTATGGAATAATTCAGAAAATTTCAATATTCAAAAGTCATGATGCTGTAAGAATTATGAGTAAGTGATGATAGAGTCATTGATATTTGACAGATTTTTCAATGAAAATTCAATAAAAATGGTTTTAGAGTGGTCTGTATTTAAGAACGATATAAATATCTAGTGACAACTGAACCTCTTGCCATATTCTTATGATGGCAACTTGATAGAAGATTTGTATACCATCATAATTAAATTGATTAGCAGTTTTGTGTGAATGAAGTTATACCAAAGTATGTGATACAATGTTTTTACTAAACACAAAGCTTTTCATTATTTTATTTGATATTCAATGCAAATATTCTGAGAAATTTATTCAGATCATGTTCCTTTTGTAACACTCACAGTAGTGACAAAATGGTTTAGACTTTCACGGTTTTCAGTGTCATTGCTTTTCGAGTCATCGGACAGCAAGCCATGATGGTTAAACATCTGAAGAAGCTAGCCACTCGCGCCAGCGAAACGTCAGGAAAAAATTCCAAAAATCCACGGCTTTCAAACTCGAAAAGCAATGACACTGACTGACAGTAGTACTCATATCCTGATTTATATTCGTACCGAGTGGTATCTTGGTAACTTGACTAGAGATATTTCACTTTCTCTTTAAAAAAATTACAAAATCGATTCGATCTGCTCAGATTATAAGACGAGGCAATATTATTATTTTATGTTTCAGGATTGCACATTTTGAAGGAGGTGTCTCATTGTAATTGATAATGATTAATAAGTCAGAATGATGTCATGGGAGTAAAAAATGTGTCTAAACTATGTAAAATGATTCAAAAGCATATAAAGTAATACTAACGTAAGTTATTTGATGTTCATGAGGGTCCCACACAAACGTCTTTCAATTCATTCGGGATTAACAAACTTAACATTTGTCAGTTCTACATTGTTTTTATACTCGAGTTACGTAAAGTTTGTATGTTTATCAGAAGAGATTTTCTTAAAAATAAACGATGTTTAGCTCCTCTATTCGAATAGAATAAAGAGCAGGATAAGAAGGAATAAATACAATTATATAACCGATATTTTTTTCAGAACCATAAGTCTAATTTAGGAATGTAAGCTTTCACGGCTGGTGTCAATGTTTTGGTGTGTTTCCGAGTTTTGCCGTGTTCTTCTTTGGTTACAATATCCAAACGTTTCAACTGCGGCAGTCATCTTCAGTAGCGTGGTCCAAATACTCTTTCGACGTTTCAACTGACGTAACCAAAGAAGCCCACAACAAACTAAAGTCTAATTGTTTGATCACTGTTCAATGTCAAATCTAACAAAATGTATGTAACATCAGGAAATCATCTAAAAATAAGTTCAATTTGAAATTTATACTTGGAACAGTATACGAAAAAATGAAAGTAGTAAGTTCACTGGCAAAATCGAAAAAAAAAATATTGAAAACGCCAGTGTCAAAAAAACTCTTCACAAATTCCTTTTTTCCGCTTGCAGTTAGTTGGAACAGAACATTTCATAAAATTCATTATCAAAATCAGAAATATTTTATTGTTCTGTAATCATATCAGGGAAGTAAGACATATAAAAGTTATTTGAGAATAATATTAATGATTTTGATCTTTATAATTAATCAAAATTTTCCAATATGTTATGCTGAGTTTTGTATGGGATTCTCAACATATATCAATTATTTGTAAATAAAAGATTGATCATTATTAACCGTCCGAAATTATTTAAAAAAAAATTGTGAATCGCTCATTTTGTACATAGATATAAAAGCGCAGCCTTGTGTTCAACTTTTGAAGAAGTATTTTTCATTTTATGTTCATAAACATCAGAAATATCAAATATCAAAGCGACATGTTGGTCAATGTTAATTTTATTTTCGGCAATTTACATCTCGTTTAACGTCTGAGAAGATATTTCAATTGAAAATATATTTTCTTTCTTCTCATAGTTAATACTCATAATGAGTATGACTAATATCATTCAGTCAGTAGTGAGGAAGGAATTTTTCACTATGACAATTGGGGCCTATTTGAATTTTCATTGAAATATTTCAATTTATTTGCTCTTCATAGAACAGTTCCAGAGTGTGATCTGGAAATATTAAAAAATGCTATTTCAAAATCAGTCATTTCAAAGCATGAGTGTATCAATTTTTCATGAAAATCATCTATACTATTTAATTATTTCAAAATGAAACAGAATGGAATTATTGATTGTCAATACATACAAGAAAATTAATGTTTTGGAAATTACTATTTTCAGTTTTGCAAAAATGTGTTGGACCACAGAGGGTTGTCAATATTGAGGTCTGAAAACCATTTATTACTTTCAAGAAAAACAATTAAAGACTACACTTTCGACTTATTTTTCTTCATTATCACGTTTGAGGTTTTGAGTTCCATGCGAGTTTATCTATTCATAAAAAAATTAATATTTTCAAATGAAATCTTGAAACATTCATCTCTCAACATACCTACACAATATGTTTCGGTGAATACCTGCCGAAAAAATCCTGAAATAAACGCCTGAACTCAACTAGATGCCTTCCTGAAACACATCAATAGCATATAAGACCTTCCATCACTTTCACAATGGAGAAGGAAGTCCGCATTCTCAGACGTATTGGTTAATAGAACCGACCCTAAGTGGGCAACATCTGTATACCGAAAACCCACTCACACGGAACAGTATCTGAACCACGAATCCAACCACCATCAATCGACTAAAAAAAGGATCATCAAGACTCTATTAGACCATGCTTTCGGGCTCTGTAATACGAAGGAATGGCAACGAAATGGCTACTTCAAAGCGATGGTGGAACAGACTTTGGCTAAAAGACAGCAGGAGCCTAGCAAGGAAGAGAAACCGTCACAACCTTTACTTGCACTTCCCTACATCAGAGGATTATCGGAAAGAACAAGAAAAATTTGATTCATGTACAACATCAGAACCTGCTTCAGATTCGGAAACACTATCCGTAGCAGCCTCATGAAAACCAGGCCACCAAACGCGGACTGCGATTCCAAGAATTGCATTTACCGAATACCATTTGCGTAACCATTCACTACTTTCAAGAGAAACAATTAAAGACTACACTTTTGACTTATTTTTCTTTTTTCTCACGTTTGAGGTTTTGGGTTCCATGCGAGTTTATATATTCATAAAAAAAAAATATTCTCAAATGAAATCTTGAAATATTCATCTCTCAACGTACACAGTAGGTTCCGGTGAATACCTGTCAAAAAAATCCTGAAATAGACGCCTGAACTTAACTAGATGCCTTCCTGAAACACATCAATAGCATAAGACCTTCCATCACTTTCACAATGGAGAAGGAAGTCCACAACAAATTGCCATTCTCAGACGTATTGGTGAAGAGGACCGACCCTAAGTGGGAAACATCTGTATACCCACTCACACGGAACAATAATTGAACCACGAATCCAACCACCATCAATCGACTACAAAAGGAATCATCAAGACTCTATTAGACCGTGCTTTCGGGATCTGTAATACGAAGGAATGGCAACGGAATAGCTACTCCAAAGCGATGGTGGAACAGACTTTGGCTAAAAGACAGCAGGAGCCTCGCAAGGAAGAGAAGCCGTCACAACCTTTACTTGTACTTCCCTACATCATAGGATTATCGGAAAGAATAAGAAAAATTCGATTCGGAAACACTATCCGTAGCAGCCTCATGAAAACCAGGCCACCAAACGCGGACTGCGATTCCAAGAATTGCATTTACCGAATACCATTTGCGTGCGGAAAATCCTATATCGGTGAAACTGAGAGGTCATTGAATGTTCGCATTGCCGAGCACAAGAAACACACACAGCGAGGAGAAACCAGCAAATCCGGAATAGCAGAGCATGTTTGGACTCATCAACACAACATCGAGTGGTCCCAAGCTGAGATCATGCACAGGGAGTAACATTGGTTTAGAAGGAAATTCAAAGAAGCCGCATACATGTTGTCCAACTATGTATTCAGCCAAGCTAGCTCAGATATGGAAACCCATAATCAAGCGAAAAATGGTCAAATCCCGCTATACGGTCATCTCCCACTAAACTGGTGAAGCGGAAAAAGGAAAGCGGAGATAAGTGAAAGTACACGAATGATCCATAAATAGTCATCTATAGAAGGAATTAGTCCAGTCATTACTTGAAGACGATTGTGGATACTAACAATCGAAACGTCGTGAAGTAACTTGGCTTGGAACCCGGTAACTTTTTATTTTTATTATTTCTNAACAAACTTAACATTAATTCATTTCAGGTTTTTTTGCTTAATATAATTGTTATTTTCTGCTATTCATTGTTGATTCTTCTTTTTTTATTAGTTCTTTCAGGGATTTCAAATCATTTTATATAATATCAGACAATGGAAGTCCGAACTAGTGAAATTCAACGGAAAAATCTACTTCCCCGGCTAATACCACGCTGAACATTGAATTATATCCGACAGACATTTATGCAAGAAACCTCACAGAGGTTACTTTTGCAGATGTTTCTTGTCCATCGAGCAGCGGGAACATGCTGGAATCAATCGAGTAAATCACCTACAGACCGGTTTCGAGGTATTACCTCTCATCAGTGCAGGAAAGAACTAACCCAAACGACAGTGTGCCCAGCAATGATTTCAACGTGGTTCGACTGCTTGTATGAAATCTTCGTCTAAGACGAAGATTGTTGAATACTATTTAACAGCTCCATGTCGTGAACAAAGTCCATAGAGGAAAGAACCATCCCATGTACCAATACATTGACAGAAACAAAAATAAGTCAGACGACTTCAAATATAGGAGAGGAGAGATTCAAGATGCCCTTTGAAGGAATTATATTTATTCAAAAAAATTATAAACTTTTAACAGATACGTAAAAAAACTAACTAATGAAACCTGGCTTCATCAAACCTTCCATATTTCAGCTTAGATATGTAGAAATTTTTTTGTAAGTTGTAGATATTTCTGTGATTGAACTAACTAGTGATGAAACTACTAAATATTCGTAGCGCTAGTTACATTTTCCCAATTGTAATCTTACATACACATGTTAGTCAGTAATGTAAGTAATACCTACTAGCCATAGTAGAAGCATAATGATGGCGAGTCTTCAGAAATAGGTTAGTCAAAATTCTGTAACGTCCTTCAAAGATATCTGATATAAAAGGGAACAAACTGCATGTGTTAAAACTGTTCAGTTGTTTATTTTCGGAGGTATGGAAATATATTTTATGTAATGAATTTTACAATTGATGATATGTTTTGGTTGTTCATGATTGTAAGCTACTTTTAATAAAATAGTATCTACTGACGAATATCTTTTATTTATTTTCAGCTAATTTCTGATCTACGAAATCAGATATGTAACTTATGTTACATATCTTTGTTTCAATACAAAATATTATCAATTCAGGTTCAAAAACAAAGGGATACATGATTAACGAAGTGAATCGCACTCTACCTGACTTAGAAGATCTACGAGGACGAATCATCAACATATATCACGATCTGATACCACTTGTGCTACAAAATTCACGTCAACGGTTTCAAGATAACCTGCAATATTGTGATGAAGATTAAAACTACCAAAGTTTCACATTTTTCGAAAATTCTCTGTTGATATTTCACAGCTCCATATTTTCTAAACGATCACAACGATTTTCAAAAGCAAAGAAGCAATGAACAGAGAATGAAAACCACTTTTTAACGAGGTATCACTGCATCATTACTTCTATTGAATGAGAGTAGGTAGATGACAACCGTGTTCAGATAATTGAAGGTTTTACAATGGTTTTTTTTTTTGGCTAGAACTTGTCCTTTTTCTTGTCAGTAAGACTTTGAGGTACATTTCTGATGGCTCACCCTGCATAGTGATAATTTTGATAACATACCATGCATAACCACTTTGGCAGACTTGCTTCACCATAACATCTGGTTGGGTTATAGTCCAGACAGAGTAAGTCACTTTCAGAAGGGGTGTATTTCAGGGCGATTTCCTCAGTCTTTTTCTTTGCTGTCTTTCACTATAGCCATCATCTGTTTCGCTCAGAAACAGTTGTAGGTATAACTGTGGCACTCCCAAAACAGGAGGCATACGATCACTCGTTTGTATCATAGACGATCATAAATTTCATGCCTCTAGAGAAAAGGCCCAGTAGTTTATTAGGGTGGTGAGTGCACGAATGCTATCGGTATAAAATTCGGGATAGACAAATGTTCAACGGTCCATCTCAATTACGGAGAGGATATGCTGCTCGTAGAAGGCAGCATACTCAGCCATATGAATGTCTGAGTGGAAAAACGCCAGTTACAAGTTTTAACGACAGTGAAGAACCCTTTCCGCGACGAGTATCTGCACAAACGTTGACGGATTTGGTCATCAACATTGTCGGGGAAAAAGAAAGATGTTACCACTAATATGCTTCCCGTTCCTAATCTACTCTACTTATTTGAAGTAGTGAAGTGGACTCAGGTGGAGCTGTATCAAATCGTCGTGAAGACCCGTGAAGATTCCATAGGGGTTTGCATCACAAATCGTC
The DNA here is from genome assembly GCF_000500325.1 of Leptinotarsa decemlineata. Lineage (NCBI taxonomy): Eukaryota > Metazoa > Arthropoda > Insecta > Coleoptera > Chrysomelidae > Leptinotarsa > Leptinotarsa decemlineata. The sequence continues at coordinate 161,971 of NW_019290002.1, read as the reverse complement.
CGTTCCAGCCTTGAACTCCACCCAAAAACAAGGAGTCCGTCGATTGTTGAGTTTGGAGTGTCTACATGACAGGACATCACTGAATGGAGCCTGTAAAGTCATCAGGAGTTTGTATCTCTTTCTCTGTATGGTCCGCGACCATAAGAGAGCGGTATTGGAACATTTATCAAGGCAGCTGCTCGAGCAGTTGATGAACTCGGTTTAGATTTCGTCATTCGACGAGGTGTCACGAACTTGTCCCCGACTTGAATCTGAACAGATCACTTCACTCATGTGACGACAACACAAACATAAGTCTCTACATGGGTTTTTCTTCAAAAACATTGAAAACCTGGGTTTCAACAGCAACCGAGCTTCGTTTTCCTCAAGTTGAGTGGGCTGAAGTGGAAACTGAAGGGCTCAGCAAAGCCTGTCATTATGGTGTTTTTTTATGTTTTTCACATAATGGTTTGCCTTGCATATTTTTCTGGGATGGTGTTGAAAGTGGAATGTATAGCATTCCAGGCTTTTATCTATGTAATGTCATGAATACTTCATTTCATATGCTGAATCAATTCTTAGCATTTTCGAAGATTATAATTGGGCAGGTAGTAGCTAAATTATTTTCAAGATTTCAACGTTTTTTTCTCACAAGAAATTGTGGTATCTACCGTCGCAATATCCAATGATTTGGCCAGTAGTTTTCCATTCAAATGAACTCCATATTTCATTCAATCTACAACCTTTTTTTTTAATATTCAAGGATTGAATTCTATTGAAAGGGAGTTCAAGTTTTTTCGGATAACATTTTGTACCAAAACTGTATATTTGATTAATTATATACTGAAAAATGGAAAGATATTCATTTGATTGTTGATAACGAGCCAAAAGAATAGAGAGGTTATTGCGGAAAAGCCCAAACTATGTCTCTGAACAAATATGAATTCATTTTATTTTTGTACCATTTTCTTTCAAAATTTGATGAGCTGATTGAAATTTTCTCAGTCGTATTATGATATTTTAATGTTAAAATAATCCTAATCTTATTGGTATATGTCTGAACAATCAATAAATACAGTTTTTGAGTTTTTTTTCATCGTAAACGTTTTCATTTGAGTCAATGCGTATTTTATATCATTTTCAATTTTTGCACAAATTTAGTGATTTCTCCTCTGTAGTAGATTCATTTTCGAAACCGTTTTTGATTTTAGTGAAAACCCTCAAACATCGAGAATAGGACAAGCATCTTCCCAAAGAGTATTGGGACAATTTTTTTAAGGACAAAACACAAACACTACACAAAAATCCTTAGGGCACTCTTAGATCGGTGCCTGTGCGAAAGTAGTGATTCACATTCGTTTTGAATCGCTGGAGATTAAATCCATTTAGAAAAACTTTCTCAGGAAATTTATTCCAAATGAACAGCGTTCTCCAAATGGAAAAATTCTCAAACAGTGGTTCGAGGTGTACTGAGTTGCACCTCAAAGCGATGAGCGGCCACAGTCCGTCGCCAATTTCTGATATGTATCGCTTTTGGTGGAAAAAAATGTGCCAAGTCACTAGAACACTTCACGTGAAAGTATCTGTAGAAAAGAGACAAATATCCAACCTTTCTCCGATGTTCCAGGCTATCAAGATTGCAAGTAATGTTCGCGTGTCCAATCAGATGGATAGCTCTTTTCTGGATGGATTCCAGCAGCTTCATGGTATGTTTGGGGGCGGAGCTCCATACATGAGAACAATACTTCAAAGAAGGTCTGATCTGAGCTTTATTTAGCATCAAAAGTTGCTGAGGTGTGTACAGTTTTCTGGTTCGGAACAGTGTTCCAAGCTTTTGAGAAGCAGCCTTTGTAATTCCAGCGACATGACTCTACCAAGACATATTGGTGTCCATTATAACCCCCAACAAACAGAAAGCATAAAGCGGATATTGTCTGTCCTGACATTATTATATCCGGTTCGGAAACATTTATCTCTTTATAGAAAACCGATGCCTGGGTTTTTGTGGCATTGAATTGAACCTGGTTACTTTCACCACACTTCTAAATCACTCCTAGATACTCATTAAGATATTCAACCCCCTGCTGCCAGTGAAGATGTGCCTCCGTAACCGATGTCCTGGAATCCAGGAAAAGTTATCGATCTTAGGAAGTATTGCAAAGAGCAACATTTCGAATGTTGTGCTATTTTTTACATTCAATCAACAAAAATCCCAGGAATAAAAATATTCGGAGACCAAACCAAAGCTCAACAAGAATATTATGAGCGTATTAAAGCCAAACTTGCCTCCAAAAATAATTCTAGTTAGTGAGGCTAGAATAACTAGTGAAATTGAAGATTCAGAGATCAAACTGGATGGTTATAGTCACATTCGATGTCATTTTACTAATCGGCAAACCGGTGGTGTTGTGATTTATGTGAAGGATGGTATACAGTGTTCAACAAAGAAGACTTACATCTTAAAAGACAATTACTGGTGTAAGGTCATGAGAGTGGGTTGTCTTCATCATTCTCCATCTAGCTCTGATTCTATATTCATAGAAAATCTGAAAAATATCTTTGATGATATCTTCGTCAACGATAAGCGTTGCATTCTTGTAGGAGATTTTAATTTAGATTTTTTGAATGACAGTTTTTATATGAAAAAAATCAAATCTATGTTTTTGCAATATGGATCTTACTGGATCCTACCAGAATTACTAATAACAGTGAAACTCTAATTCATTCTGTACTAACTAATAATAATTGTGCAAACTGTTTTGTCCATCCTACTCCTAATAAGTGACCATTCATTGATATCTATTTGTCTCAAAACTAACAAACGAACTGAAAGCACTTCTAGTGCACTCCTTAGTGAGCGAAATTTGGATAAAATAAAACTAGATTTAATTTCATGTGATTGGGATTTGAATTGAACTGATGTTAGTGTCATATATTTCAATTTACTTAATAACTGTCAATCAGTTATCGATAAAGTTGCACCAATTCAAGTCGTTCACTATAAAAGTAACATTCCATGGTTTGACAACGAAATTCATAATAAAATAAAACAACGTGATCAGATATATAAGGATTTTATTAAAAATATAGGGGTGAATGAAAATGGCAAATGGAAAGAATTTAAGAAACAGAGAAATGAAGTAGTAAATTTATTAAAACAGAAAAAAGAACAATACTTCTTCGATAGAGTAGATATGTATAAAAATAACTCTCAACTGATGTGAAAAACATTAAAAAAGCTAATAAACATGAATTGCCAAAACTTTCCGAGCTGTATAGAATTGGAATTGACAAACCAGGTGTATATTGTTAATAATAAAACTGAAATAGTAAACGAATTCAACTACTACTTCATTATTAGTATTCAGCAAATTGTTGATAGTATAGATAATGTTCGAGATTGGAAATTCGATAATTGTAATCTATATCCTAATTTTTCCAAGTTTCACATATTAACAATGAATGAATTACGCCTAATTATTAACTCCTTAGACAACAAAAACAATGTTCATGAGATCTCAAATTCCAAAATGCTCAAAGTCATTTTTGAAACATGTGGACATATAATTTTAAACCTTGTGAATACTTTTCTTCAAACCTTTAAAATTCCAAATCCTTGAAAAGTTAGTGCTATAGTTCCCATTCAAAAGGTCAACAATACAATCAAGGCCAGTGAATATAGATCTATAAATACATTACCACCAATAGAAAAAATTCTTGAAGTAGCTGTTTATAAGCAGGTACTAAGAGAAACGAAAAAAAACTATTATCAAAAGAGAATACGAATGTCTGAGAATAGTTCAAGGGTTTTATTGAATGTTGTATCTGAACTCTCAGTGAGTTGATAGAAGATCCTGCAAAGATTGTGACTGAATTGAACAATTTTTTCAATGGTATTGCATCTAGAAAATCCAACTAATTCCATAGATTTCTATCCACACACTTTATTTTTGAAACCATTTATTGAAAGCGAACTGTTCGATCTAGTCAGTCGTAAAATGAAGAACAAGATGTCTTCGGGAATCGACGAGGTACCTGCATTCTTGGTAAAAAAAAATTAAGTACTATCATTGAACCATTAACCTTTTGTGAATCTATCATTTTCAAACGGCATCTTTCCATCAAGGTGGGTAAAGTAACTCCCATTTAAAAAAATCAAAAACTGTCAATATTAGAAAATTTCAGACCAGTTACTCTTTCTCCAACTTTCTCGAAGATTTTTGAGTATGCATTTTTAGAACGCCTGAACGATTTTATCTAATCTCACAATATTCTGACTCCCACTCAGCATGGTTTCCGGAAGAAATACGTACAATACAGGAAATAGCAGCCACTAAGTGGTTTCTCGAAGGGTATTGTAGATGACATAATAAGGAAGAAGGAGTTTAGGTTGAGAATGAACGAAATCTCGACTTTCAGAAAGGACAAAAACCAAGATAAAAACATCTCAGTTTCATACCACTAATATACGAAGAACTCTGGAAAGATTTTCAAGGAACTAGGTATGAAAGTGGTTTTTGAAACAAGTCATACATCTGAGGCATGGTCAGGGTAGATTTTTATCTGATATTTTGCGAATGTATTTTGAATCGAGGAATGAATTTATTGATCAATGCAGGCGGGTTAGGATAATTTAAAAGTTTGTGAGTGAAGGTACTCATGTGGAGCGTCTTCTATTGTAGCTATTGAGCCAGTTGCATTCAACAATTTTATGTGGAATATGTTTATATTTTCTGATACCATTCGAACTCATCTGCAGCTAATGGGATACAAATCAGCTAAAAAAGGAATACGAGTGTGATAGGAATGAAGAGAAATACGTTTATTCGATTACTGACATATTAACGTCCACACATTGAAAATCCGAATCAGTTCCACAATTAAATCAAAAAAACGTGTTGCCTTGCGCATGAGCATTCGACTATGAGAAAGTTCTGCTCAAAGGGAGTACTCACTGTTGACCAAAAACAAGAACGTCATGATACTGAGAAGTGTTTGGCCATGTTTTAACATAACATAACAGTTGTACAAAAAACTTTGCATGATTTTTATGTTGAAAGTAACTTCCAGTAGAATCGTTTCTCATTGCAATCTTCAATCTTATTTCATAAAATAATCATCAAAAAATCACCACAGTATCTTCATGATAAAGTTCGATTCCGTGAAAATGAACATGAAGTGAATATCCGACGCAAAAATACAATAACTGCCCCCCACCACAACACAGCACTGTTTAAGAGATCGTTCAGTTTTTTTGTATATACTCATTATAATAGTCTTTCCACACACCTAAAAAAATTGAAACTGCCGTTTATCAAGAAACAGGCTTGTAACTGACTATATGAAAAACAGCTATCGTGCAACTAAAGTCTCGCATAAAATGCAAAAATTCAAGTCATTTTTGCATTATGAATGAACCCTCCTCCTTCCTTTTTCTTCTCTCTCTCTCTTACTACATAGACACTACCATTTTTTGTACATTATATGTTTGATGAATATTCTAAGTTTTTTTATATTGTAAAGAAGTTGAATGGAATATCAGGATATCAGGACAAAAATAGATAAATTTATTATTTCTATAGGAAGATATTTCGACATCTCTTGTCAGTTAACTGTTTCCATGTTATCGCATCGAAGAACAAAAGTGAGGAATTGTGTATTCTTGACGATATTGAAGAGGCTGCAGAAAAAGCTTCAATTGAATTGTTACCAAAAAAGTCAGCTCAGCAGTACGACTTCGCATATTCTGATTTTCTTAGCTGGTTTAGACTTGAACACGTCGAAGGAAACCATTTCCTTAGCCTGTCTAGAAGAGAATCAAAAATATGGAACTCTTCAACTTTATGGAGCAAGTTTTCAATGAAAAAGTCGAGTGCGCTCGTTAAAAATGGTGTTATTACATGCAAATATTTCAAGGTAATAGCATTCTTAAAGCGAAAAATAGAAAGATATAGGCTCAAAAAATCAAAAATTCTTACGTTTGAACAAGTCCGGAGGTGTAGGTATAAATGAGGCGCCAGATGAAAAAAATTAACGATAAAAGTTGCTACTATTTTCGTAATATATGGAGCCTGCCGGCGTGAAGAGCTGTGCCATTTATTAATAGAAGACATTAAATTATTANATATTCGAACTTATTTATATTATATAATTTGAATTCATCAAGCAGAGTATTATACATTTGGATGGTATTGAAGACGAAGCAATTTTGAAAAAATGCAGTTTTGTGCAGAGGCATGGTCAGGGTAGGTTTGTATCTGATATTTTGCGAATGTATTTTGAATCGAGGAATGAATTCATGGATCAATGCTGGAGGGTTTGGATCATTTAAATGTTTGTGAGTGAAGGTACTCATGTGGAGCGTCTTCTATTGTAGCTATTGAGCCAGTTGCATTCAACAATTCTAAGTGGAATATGTTTATATTTTCTGATACCATTCGAACTCATCTGCAGCTAATGGGATACAAATCAGCTAAAAAAGGAATACGTGATAGGAATACGTGTGATAGGTATGATACGTGTGATAGGAATGAAGAGAAATACGTTTATTCGATTACTGACATATTAACGTCCACACATTGAAAATCCGAATCAGTTCCACAATGAAATCAAAAAAACGTGTTGCCTTACGCATGAGCATTCGACTATGAGAAAGTTCTGCTCAAAGTGAGTACTCACTGTTGATCAAAAACAGGAACGTCATGATACTGAGCAGTGTTTGGCCATGTTTTAACATAACAGTTGTACAAAAAACTTTGCATGATTTTTATGTTGAAAGTAACTTCCAGTAGAATCGTTTCTCATTGTATCAAAAATCACCACAGTATCTTCATGATAAAGTTTGATTCCGTGAAAATGAACATGAACTGAATATCCGACACAAAAATACAATAACTGCCCCCGCCACAACACTTCACTGTTTGAGTGAATAGTCTTTCCACACACCTAAAAAAATTGAAACTGCCACTTTTCAAGAAACAGGCTTGTAACTGACTATATGAAAAACAGCTATCGTGCAACTAAAGTCTCGCATAAAATTCAAGTAATTTTTGCATTATGAATGAACCCTCCTTCTCCTTTTTTCTTCTCTCTTACTACATAGACACTACCATTTTCTGTACATTATATGTTTGATGAATATTCTAAGTTTTTTTATATTGTAAAGGAGTTGAATGGAATATCAGGATATCAGGACAAAATAGATTAATTTATTATTTCTATAGGAAGATATTTCGACATCTCTTGTCAGTTTCCATGTTATCGCATCGAAGAACAAAAGTGAGGAATTGTGTGTTCTTGACGATATTGAAGAGGCTACAGAAAAATCTTCAATTGAATTTGTACCAAAAAAGTCGGCTCAGCAGTACGACTTCGCACATTCTAATTTTCTTAGCTGGTGTAGACTTGAACACGTCGAAAGAAACCATTTCCTTAGCCTGTCTAGAAGAGAATCAAAAATATGGAACTCTTCAACTTTATGGAGCAAGTTTTCAATGAAAAAGTCGAGTGCGCTCGTTAAAAATGGTGTTATTACAAGCAAATATTTCAAGGTAATAGCATTCTTAAAGCGAAAAATAGAAAGATATAGGCTCAAAAAATCAAAAATTCTTACGTTTGAACAAGTCCGGAGGTGTAGGTATAAATGAGGCGCCAGATGAAAAAAATTAACGATAAAAGTTGCTACTATTTTCGTAATATATGGAGCCTGCCGGCGTGAAGAGCTGTGCCATTTATTAATAGAAGACATTAAATTATTAGATAAATCATTGATTGTTCAAATTCCAGATACAAAAACGAAAATAGGTCGTTTTTTTTTTCATTGTTGGAAAAAACATTGACTATTTTAATAAATACGTTGAACTACCCCCTTCTGTTATCAATTATGAACGTTTTTTTTTTAAACTCAAATTATGAATGCAGTGTCAACCCAGTTGGTATAAACACGTTTGGGAAAATGCCCTCTACAGGAATATACAAGTCACTGTTTCAGAAGGTCTTCTACTTCTTTGCTAGCAGAATCAGGAGCAAATATAAAGGATATCAAGAAACACGGAGAAGGGAAGTCTACAACAGTAGCTGAGAGTAACATCGATCAATCTATTTCTTATAAAAAAGCTATTGCTTTAAGAATAATCCCAACAGCTAGCTCCAGCGTTACAGCATCGTCCTCTTCACTTCAGGAATTGAATGTTAATGCCCATGAAATTGTCAACTCAGATAGTTCAAATATATTACGAGGCTCCTCAACATCGGAAGATATTAATATCAGGAGTTGTTCTAATTGTACTTTTCATATTGATGTTCATAAATAATAATAATGTAATTAATGTATACAACACATTTGTAACATAATTTAATTGTATCTATATCTATTGTCCATAATAAAATTTTGTTTAAAATAGTTTGAACACTAGTGTTAAGAATATTTTTAACACGCTACTTTGTCATCATCTTTTGAAACTCTTGACAACCATTATAAAGTGTAAAACACTTTATAGTGAAAATTATACAATAAACTGTAGATATTAATGAGTGGAAAACATATATTTCAAAACAGGCCAGTGTCTTTGAGCACCTATTGGAAAGAAGCTGGAATTTTCGACAATGTTAGTAACATGAAAAATAAAGTTGAAATTCATTTTTCATTCACTTGTAACTCCTCCATTTTAACCATTAGAGTTTTCATGAATGAATCATTTTTTTTTCCAGGAATAGCCTTATATACAGAGCTTTTCTTCAGAGAAAAATTCCCTAAAATCTGCTCAAAAGTTTCCAATGGTGTGCACTCCTAGTAGAATAACAAAAGATAATCCTTTGTCATATTGAAAAAGCTAATTTGCAGACGACTTCACGAGATCACATATTACAGGACATTGTAAAAAAACATCATCTCAAATTAACAACCTTCAGTTGACAAACTGAATTATCAACAATTTTCTTTTAATAACGTATATTAACAAGTGCAGCATGGTAGGTTATGTTATCCGATCGCTGTTAGCCATCGAATTGAGAAGTAGGTCATCCACAACACCCGGCCAATAATTTGCAAAGTTAATTGGTTCCGAGTAGAAAACGCTCAAACTGCACAATCATTTGGTCGAATCGTTCCTTCAAACTTTCCCTACAAACAAATGATGCTGCACGAAAACGAACTGACAGTCACAAAAAACAAATTATTCATCTGCGTACCGCAGTACTTAACAGTATGTTTTGATCGCCTTTACGGTCAGTACATATACAGGGTGTTGATTGGGAGTATTTCTCATTCCTATAGCTTTCTCTATGTTGAAAGTTTCAAAGCATGTCTACTTATTTATAACCATATTCAACTTTAAAAAAGTTCGACTTTCATTTTAGGTATTCAAACATGAATTTATACAGTGCGGATACTTCGGTCGTAATCATCTTCTTCAAGCTCACGAACTGCATACATTTTGTACGGGTCTCATTTTTTTTTTGTTGATTTTCTGATGATTTTCTATTGATAAGTTAGATCATCATAATTAAAATTAAGGAGCTTTAACATATTTTGGACAAACAACAGATAAAATGGATTCATTTTTGAAGAAAACGAAATAATGAAATTACATAAAGGGGAGTTACTAATTGGGAAGTTAGTTAAAAATTATAAAGACGAAACATCAAAATTCAAGAAATCAGGAGTATATAAATTAAAGTGTGGAACGTGTCCTAAAGTATACAGGGTGTTCCAAATTAAGTCGGCACCATTGCCAATTCCGTTATTATTGATGGTACGATATCGGTTGAATAGACAAACTAATAGAATTTTTAATGACGAATGTCGAAAACAAAAAAATGACAGTCGCGTTTTCAAAATATTTCATAAAATGATATTTTTTTTAAATGGAACACCCTATATTTCATTATGCATTTCGATTCGTAATAACATTCTCAACAACAGAGCTCATATCACTTTTTTTCCTAAAGTTGAAAATGAGCGACATATGTGGAAATATGTATTTCTTTCATTAGTAAAAAAAATTTCTTTGCGAATAAAGAGCTATGAAATATCCAGAAAATATTCAAAAACACCGTCTCCTTGTTGAACACATATTTGGGCCCTTCTCCTGACACTACGTGTTGCTTTCAACACAATTCGACCATCAATTCTATTAATTATAGTTTCAATATGATTTTTCAGTTCATCTACATTATTATGTTCTATTTTGTACACCTCATTTTTCAGTAATCCTCAAAAATAAAAATCTAGAGGTGGTAAACGACGAGGATACTTAACAGGACCATTTGTAGCAATCTATCTGTTTCCAAAACAGTCTCGCAACATTCTTTTTACGCCACTGAAATTATGTGCTGGTGCTCCATTCTGCTGAAAATAGATCATCAGACGAACCTCTAGATCAAGATAATCGAAAAACACTTCCAACACTCTTGTTTATAAATTAATGTAATGGGGTCCGTTCAAAGAACCATGGTAGAAAAATGGGCCAATAATTATGCCTCTAAATAGACCTCACCAAACATTAATACTAAATCCTCTTTGAGGATTCTGGTGATGGACTAGAAATGGATTTTGTGTACTCCAATAATGAAAATTCTTTCTATAATACAATTAGTATATACTTATACATAATTAGCCTCATCGCTCCATATAATATTTCTATAGAAGTTTGCATCTTGTCTGCATTTATTCATACACCACCGACAAAACCCCAATCGTCTCTAAGGGTCACTAGGTTCTAGTGTTTGCATTGGTCTTAACTTATAAGGGGAAATTTTATGTTTCTTCAGAATTCATTGACTAACAGACGGTGGAACAGCTATTTCTCTAGATAAATCTCTGATGGAATTATATTTTTTCAATGTTCCTGAATCGACGATGAAGCATAGAAAAAAACCTTGATTAGGTAATTTACGATCGGGAAACGAATTGCTGTAGTGTTTTTTTATTGGGAAACGGCATTTCGAAAAATATTCGAACATTAGTTGACAGTTACGATAATTTATGACATTGTCATGATATACCTGAGAATATTTGACAAATAGTATTTCAACAAAGTTTCAATAGCAGGGGAGCCCACGATGCAAAATGGGGATTTACTCGAGCGTCATTGAGACATATTAGATTGCAAAGCTTGGATGATAAGAAGAAAAAAATGTTATATAATATATACCTTTTCATCGGTGGGGGGAGCGGCTATAGATTTATAAATATGTAAAACAATACTGTTGCATGGACATACTCGAGCGCGTCAGATATTGATAGCATCAATGTCCTACGTATTTTTAAGAATGTTGGTAAGTTAATCTGATTGTTTGCATGATGTGGGTGGTTATACGTTAGGGTTAAAAGTGAAAAGAAAAAAAAATTAATCGAGCACGTCAGATTTTCTGAGGGGGTGTTGAGTGCAACAAAAAAAAACTCTCATTCAATAATCTGACGATTTCGATCTGATGCAAACTCGTGGCCATTATTATAATGTGCAAAAATAATTCGCCATTTTGAAATACCCAAGCGCATCAGATTAAGATATACATGATTCATCTTTATGTTTTAGACGGGCAGTCTCATAATCTGACGAATATCTAGAGGGATTCTAATCATTTTTTACTAATCTGATCCTTTATCCCTCACAGGCGGCTTTATATATGGGGCTCATATTTGGTGGAGGTACTCAACCGGGTACAAGGTATCCCCCTGTATATTAATCTGCCGCGCTTTAGTAAATCCTGAAATTCCCGCTTGGGCTCCCCTATTACAAGGCAACTTGATTTCTCATAATTCTATTTTATCGAATCAAACTCTATTTTTCATTAGTATGATGTTCCAGTACTTTCTGATTTTGATTGACAAAATGAATACAGCTAGTGGAATGGCTTCAAAATGGAAATTATGGTTTTGTAAATTGATACCAATTAGCTCAGTGGTGTCAAGTGAGTGGTACGGCATGATGATCACGGGTTCCAGAAGTAAGTTCCAGCTCAATTTATTCTTTTTGCTGTTAGTGACAAAATATTATCATTTGTATAAGTGCCAAACTTGGGTGTTTGGACAATCATAAGGTTTCATTTGCAAAAACAAAGAAATGTTTTATACTAGTGAAATAAATAAATATTTCCACAAAAGTCGCTCATTTTTAGCTTTAGGAAAAAAAGTAATATAAGCTTTGTTTTTGAGAAGATTTTTCGGCATCGTAAAAGCCATCAAAAATGCTACTAGTTTGCCCATTTAACCGAATTCGTAGCATCAATAATAACGGAGTTGGCAATGGTGCCGACTTAATCAGTCGAAGTGGCAGAACATATAGGATTCATATCAATATCCAGGAATGAGCTTTGTAAATAAAAAAAAAACAAGTTCAACATATTCAAATCATTTTTAAGAATAATATCATATCTTCAACGAAAATCATTTGGAAGCAACGGAAATGAATGAACTTGGAAAATTAAACATTCTAATGACTGACCAACTGAATTCAAATCATTATTACTGAACTTTTTTTCTCAAAAACTAATGAAGTATTATAATTGATGTAGAATTGATGTAATACGCTTCAATATTGCCCGTTTTTTAAAGAAAGAATGCGTAAACGTATCTTACAGAACGAATAATAGTCCAAGTTAATTTATTAAAAACAATAAAGACAAAACTTTGGTGTCGGATAGATCAGGAGTATATAAGCCGACTTGTGATTTGTGCCCAAAACTGTATATTGGCAAAACAGGGAGAACATTTTCCCAAAGAACTGAAGAGCATAGTTTTGTGAATAGAAAGAACAATTCCACATTTACAAACCACCTTTTAGCAAAAGGACATGAGTTCAATCATGAAAACGATGTGTTACATTTAGAAGAGGAGAGTTTGAAACTCAATATTCTAGAATATTTTCAGGAATTCGGGTAATTTACTGAATGATCAATTAGAACTGAATAACTCCCCGTTACTAAATATTTTATCGAATGTGGAAACTGGAACATAATCTCAGGTAATTTAATTCATTACAAACTTAGGTAAAAATCAGGTACTTGAAATGTAGGTACTTCAAATTGTGAAATAAGGTTAATCAAGCATTGATCTCCAATATTAGAATGATTTTTTCACTTCAGAGCATTGAAAAGAAAGATCAATATGACAGGTGAGGTCCAATTGAGTGGTGGCCATTTTTTTTATTGTTACTATTTTTATTGTCTGCTATATCTAACCGATTTCATCTCGAAGAACACTGAGAAAAAATTGGTGGTCGCAATCATTGCGTGTGCATGTGCTTCTTTAATTGAATTTCCATAGAGATTGGTTGAAAATCTTTCCTATTTATTATGTAAACATTCTCAAAGACTTTTGTATCACTGAAAATTATAAAAGAATTGCGTGAATAATAATTCAAAAAGTATCAAAAAACTTCATGAAATGTTAAACTGGAACCTCTGGCGTTCAATGAATACAAAAAGCGAACTTTTACCAAACACCAGAACTGCAATAATCTTCTCGACGTGCGTTGACCAGTTTAAACGATTTCATACAAATTAAATAATAATTATTCCAATTAAAACGTTACTATTGACCGTATTACCTATTAAGGTCGTAAACTTTTGATCTCGTTTTTTGCGGTAAGGTTCATGCACTATTCGTGGAAATGCAGCAGTTGCGCTGAAAAGTTCGTTTATTAGTCAATAAAGTTGCTTTCCAGGGCGACACAACGGTTATAGCGGTCATATAATTTTCAATAACATTTTCCTGTGAAAATGTTTAACTTCATCCTCAAAATAGGTCTCACTTTCGACGATTACCTCCCATCGGCAATAAACTTCTTTCCAGTGAGCATTTTCATGTGGTTAGGAATAAGTCGCTGGGGGCCAGATCAGGAGAATACGGTTGACGCGAAAGCCATTCGAAGCCCATTTCATGCAATTTTGACATCGTTTTCATCGATTTGTGACAGGGTGTGACACGGACTATACTCTAACTCACACGGGACAGTTTCTGAATCATGAATCCAACGGTAATGTATTGAAACCATTCATTATTTTATGTTTTACTTCACTACCAGAGAATTTTTCATTCCATGACGGGATTCAGTCTTATTGTGTATAGAGGTGCAATGACAATCAGTGTTTTATTGTCCCTTTTGAAAATTACAAACTGGCGACGAGGATAATTGAAATAATTATATAAATCCATCGAAATTTTCGTGTTGTTTTTGAGAAGAAAAAGTGGTGCAGTTTTCATGATCACCATTTCAATGGGTATCTAGTTAGAATTTAATCCTGGATAACACCAAATAGTCTTAATAATTTCACGTTCAACCTATAGTGAATAGGTATTTCTAGCCACAGATATTAGTACGGGTGCTAATAATTTTGTATCCTAACCACAGATTTTTATTTTTCTCTACGTCGGCATGTGTGGCCAGAAATCTGTGGATAACTTCACGCCAATCATATTCAGAGGCCCTTAACACAGCAATAATTGAAGAATCAGCACTAGCTGGAATTATGGATTGTGACATAGAAGTGAAGCGAAAGCCTAGAGAGGCTGATAATAATTCCATTCCAAAACAACTAGGTCAGTCAGGCAGCAAGAATGGCGGAACGCAGCTTGATCAATCCTGACGCACCCGGGCAACATCCTTGGCGGGTTCTTCTGGACTACCTAGAGGGAGAGCCGGAGCAGGATGCAATAGGAGCAACGGAAGCAGCAAAAGTGGAAATGTGAGATGTTTTCGTTTTGGTAAGGAGCATCATGCGAACAAATGCCCCTATCGTGAGTACATATGTAACAAGTGTTCTATTAAAGGTTATCTGGGTTCTATTTGTAACAGTCGAGGACAAAGATTGAATTTTTCATAGTCGTCAGATGTACATGAAGTAGAAAATAATGAATGTTGTTCGGTACTTTGTATACGGCAAGACCCAGATAAACCAATCATTATTGAGGTTTCTCTAAATGATGTTCCTTTGAAATTTGAGTTAGACTCTGGTGCTGCAACTTCAATTTTGCCACTTAGAACATATAGAACATATTTTTCTGATAATCCATTATCGGATACAAACTTTGTATACGGCAAGACCCAGATAAACCAATCATTATTGAGGTTTCTCTAAATGATGTACCTTTGAAATTTGAGTTAGACTCTGGTGCTGCAACTTCAATTTTGCCACTTAGAATATATGGAAAATATTTTTTTGATAATCCATTGTCGGACACAAACATGACATTGACTAATTTTTCTGGAGACAAAGTTTTTCCCGTAGGTTTATTAACCTTGATAGTTACATTCAATTATAAACGATGATTAATTGAATTTTGCGTTATGGATACTTGTGGTCCTGCCTTGCTGGGTAGAAATTTCATTCACCAATTCAATATGATTTTTCAGGAAGTGAAATATCTAGAAGGAAAAAGGATAGGAATTGATTATTTCACTGAAAAATATGAAGCTGCTTTTTCTGACATTCCGAGCCGGTTCAATAAATTCGATTTGAAGTTAATTTTGAAACCAAATGCGATTCCTAAATTCTGTCACGCCCATTACCTTTTGCTTTAAGAAATAAGGTTGATGACGAAATTGATAGGCTAATAAAAGATAATATTATATCGCCTGTAGAGTATAAAGAGTTTGGAATTCCTGTTGTTCTAATTTTAAAATAATGTAATATGGTGAAACTTTGTGGTGACAAAAGTTAACAGTTAATCCGTTTTAAGTAGTAGATAAATACCCTTTGCCTAGAATAGATGACTTATTGGCAAAATTAAATGGGGGAAAGAAATTTTCGAAAATTGACCTCACCCGTGCCGTACCAACAAATACCTTTGCACAAAGATTCGCGTATTCTGACAACTATATCTACGCATAAGGGTCTTTTTGCATATAATTGCTTGCCATACGGATTGGCATCAGCACCTGCGCAGTTTCAGCGTTTAATGGAACAGCTTTTCTTAGATATACAGGGCGTGGGATGTTTTCTTGACGATATAATAATAACCAGGCGTGATGATGAATCACATTTTGCCAACTTGGAAAAAGTTTTCCAAATACCTATTATTAGATGCCTGGTTGATAATTGAGAAAAATAAATGTGTCTTTTTTGAGGATAGTATTTCATATTTAGGGTTAGTATTAGATAAAGCTGGTATAAACAAATTCACAATCATCGGAAAAATTGGAAGCAATAAAAAAGATGCCGGTGCCAACAAATGTTTCCTAGTTGAAATATTTCTTAGGAATGGTTACATATTATAATAGGTTCATACCTAATATGCCAAATTCAGTAAATTCTTTGTATCGTTTATTGAAAAAAGATGTAACTTGGAATTGGAGCAGCTATTGTCAGGAAGCCTTTGAAAAGATAAAGAACGTTTTACTATCGGATACAGTTTTGGTAATATTCGATCCAACTTGTGAATCAGTATTATCTGTTGATAGTAGTGAATATGGTTTAGGGGCTGTTTTGTCTCAAAAATGTAAGAATGATATAGTGAGACCCGTTTGCTTTGTGTCTCGTACATTAACAGAATCTGAAAAACGATACTCACAGTTGGACAAAGAAGCTTTGGCAATAGTGATTGATATCAGTGCAATGCAACGTGAAACACGTACTGATCCTTTACTGAGCAAAATTTTAGATTATGTGAAAAATGGTTGGCCGGTGAATTCTAATGAGACGATAAAACCATAATTCAGACGTAGGTATGAAATTAAATTATATGAAAATGTGTTACTTTGGGGTCACAGGGTGATTGTCCCTTCGTCTTTAGGTGGTATCATTTTAGGTGAACTACACAACAGTCATCTAGAAATCGTTAAAATGAAATCACTTGCAAGATCATACGTCTGGTGGCCCACTTTGAATCGTGAAGTGGAGGAAGTGGTTAGGAAATGTTTCGAGTGTCAGAAATTGCGCGCTACTCCGGAAAAAACATCTTTGAAACCATGGCCAATCCCCAGCGGGGTATGGCAACGCCATTCCATTGGTCCATTAAAACAAAAAAATATTTTTAGTAGTGACTGACACGTTTTCGAAGTGGCTGGAAGTGTTTCCCATGAATTCATTCACTACGACATCTACAACTGTAAAGTTAAGGGAATTGTTTAGTAGATTTGGTTTACCTTCTATGTTAGTGTCTGATAATGACCCTTAGCTGATTTCAGGAGAATTTCAACTGTTTATGAAAAGTAATGGAATGAATCATGTTACTATTCCAGCGTATAATTCTGCTTCTAACGGAAGTAAAAACGTTTGTTTGGTGACCAAATACAAAACTGGTGTAGTACGGAAAAAATATTACAACCAAATGAGATACTGTAGTGATGATGACTTCACGTTGAATATTGATTATTTTTCTGATGAAAATACAGACGCAGACTTACATAACACCGTGCACATAACCGAGGACTCCAATGAAATGGAAACGGTTAACGATTTGTTGGATAATTCTAAATCAAATAAAATGAATATTCATCCGGTTACTATAATCCAAGGTCAAACAAATTCTCCAGTGAGTCGCCCGAAAATAATTGAAAATGCATCAGATAGATTCAATTATTCGGTATCGCTGTGTCATTGCTTTTCGAGTTTAGGTATCTAACAAGAGGGGGAGTGTGTAATGTATTAAAACCATTCATTGCCTATTGAAAATACTCTATCTACGCCTATGTTTAATTTATGATTTTCTATAGTTATTGAGGAATGTATATTTTATGTTTTACTTTACTACCAGAGAATTTTTCATTCCATGACGGGATTCAGCCTTATTATATAACGTGTGTAATATGGGGGTGCAATGACAATCAGTGTTTCATTGTCCTTTTTGATCATAACACCAACCACCATCAATCCCAAAAAAAATGAATTGTCAAGACTCTAGTGGATCGTGCTTTCGGGCTCTGTAATACGAAGGAAGATCTCCAGAACGAACTATACATCATCAAAAAATCTTCTCAGCGGAAGATGATGGTGAAACACATTTTGACTAGAAGACAGCACGAGCCTCAAAAGGAAGAGAAGCCATCAGTGTTTGCCCTTCCCTATGTCAGAGAATTGTCGGAAAGGATGAGAAGAATTGGGTCCAAGTACAACATCAGAACTTGCTTCAGATCCGAAATCACTATCCGTAGTAGCCTCACGAAAACCAATCCACCAAACGCGGACTGCGATTCCAAGAATTACATTTACCAGATACCTTGTGCATGCGGCAAATCCTTTATCGGCGAAAGTCCGCATTGCCGAGCACAAGAACACAGCAAATCGGGAATAGCGGAGCATATTTGGACTCATCAACATAAAATCAAGTGGTCCCAAGCTGAGATCAACTACAGGGAGGAACACTGGTTTAAGAGGAAGTTCAACGAAGCTGCATATATGTTGACTAACAACGTATCCAGCCAAGCTAACGTATAGATAAGCAACATATTGAATCCTGTAATCATGTGGAGAAATGGTCAGCTCCCGCTCACTCGGTGAAGCGGAATAAGGAAAGAGGAGATGAATGATCTATGAATAGTCATCTCTCGGAGGAATAGTCCAGTCATCACCCAAATACGATTGTAAATACCAACAATTGAAACGTCGTCTATATATTTCGCATATTCTTCTGGACTTTCCTTCTGAAATTTCCATAATTTGCTATGATCATATGAGTTCAGATAAAAAGATCATGAAACTGGTAATGACACATTTACAAGACACTGCTCATTAAGGTGCCACCTCACTGAAATGACCAGGTCAAACAGAGAAAGCTACTGTCACCAGAAAACTGATAACTTCGGTCAGAATTCCCAGCATTTCTGGGAGCAAATAGATGAGGATCGGGTTCACAAGATTCTGTAAATCGTAATAGAGGCTGAGACAAACAAGACAACAAAAATGACAAACAAACCTGAACGTGATTAATGTTGTTTCTAGTGAATAGATGAAAATAATAGCAAAACTTCATTTCATTGCACATTAACAAAAAAAATTAAAAAGTATTGATAGGTGTCATGAAGGTTGAAAGAAACCTGACCAATTCAAGCTGGTCTTTATCAAAACCTGAAGCAAATTGAGATTCTAGTATTAACTTATAGTAGTGACAAAAAAGTTATTTCTAAGAGGTTATTCATCACAAAACTAGCCAAATACTACAACCATAATAACCACAAACTTATCATATAGTTGTATAGATTGAAAAACTTGTCTTTTTCTACGGTGCTAATCATTTTTTTTCTCAATCCATATTTAAACCTGCTTACTGAGGCTGATGTTTACCGTAAGTGAATTGAGTGGTAGTCTTTTTATTTCTCGAATTGAGATCGTATACGTTCACTCTGTATCTGATTTGTTCAGTGAGATATGGTTAGGTTAGGTTTGGTCCAAAATGAGTGGGTCTATTGGACCCTCCACCGCAGCCCGCAAGGGTTCATTGTAGCTCACACCTATTCACACTCGACCAAATAAACCCAGCTTCTTAACGAAGCCGATTAGTTTGTATGGTGAGTGGTCTTTCAGGTCAGATGTTGAGAGTACGGCTCTGCCGAACTGTAAGAACCTGATTCGGTCCCCAGCGGGGCAGGCACAAAGTATATGCTCTGCTCTTTCATCGTTAATGAGATAGTCGGATAGTCAAGATGCAAGATTTCCACCTTGATACCCGCGACAACGTTCCCGTATGAGGGTTTTTGCACGTCAGCTACACCTGACGATGCCTAGATTCAACTGTGCAGGGATTTTTCGCCTCTGGTTTTGGTGAATCATCACTTGAGCGCAAACGTTTGCTAATCTGCTCATGGGGGGTTTGTTCCTCCACCTGAGACAGATTTTGCGTACGCCGCTCAAGAATTTGGTGTAAGGAGGTGACTCAGTCGTTTCCTGGCTGCACCACCAAACCTTTTTTGTAGGTTCAGTTGGCGAGTTGAGAAGCTCTCGCTCCTGATCTAAGTTTACAGGGAGGTCAGTTGTAGACTTAGCGTCAGAAATAATTTTTAAGTTTACTCTCTCCTTAAATGTCCCACGAATAGCTAGGAAAAGAAGGTCAATCACGGCAGAGCCCCGCATTACCGTGATAAAGCGATGCTATGACGAGAGGGCGCCCGGAATCTCGAAGGCTCCGTAGAGACAGCTGATGGGCTCAGTGTCATTCATCCTCTCGGTACGGATACACACACCTTAGGATTGAGCCATCGTTGGGATGCCGTTCAGCTAGGGAATAATAGAACCACAAGTGATTCTGTTATTTCCGTATCCAGCGGGGCTACGTGGAAACAGGCATCCGATAGCCGGTTTGCTCAACCCTCACATCTCAAGCCAATGCACTCGCCAAAAACAGCGTGCCCTGTAATTCAGGCAGTGAAAGATGAACAAGGACAGGCAACCCGCCTCAGTAAGATATATAGATATGACCTAAATCAATAATGTGTGACCATGACATTTTCTACGAATACCTACTCCATATTCAGTCATTGAGCATCAGTTAGAGTGTGTGATATTATTTCAGATTCACCAAATATCATTCTGAGGTAGACATTTTGCAGTGTTCAGAATCTGTATTTTTCTCTCACAGTTGAACATAAACATAGAGGCCAAATACGCTTAACTAGGAAACAAAGACAATCCAACACAGTGTATTGCGTGAATATATTGCATTTTATAGCTCTACTGAAAATGTGTCTATGACCATATAACAATTTTAGTATAGCGTTTGCCTTCTGAATAATAAATGTGAGGTGGTAAATGCAACTTATTATCAATAAATTGGCCTAAAGTCTTTGTTTTTCTTGTTATACTATTTTTCCTACTCTTCAATGAAATGAATAAAAACACTTTTGTCTAATTACCACTAGTTAATTTCATTTATACGACCGGTTTCGGGTTCAACCCCATTATCAAGTATAAAACTGAAATGTGAAGTTTGAAAACTTGGTTGTATCAGGAGTTTTCAGGTAAGATGGAAGGACATCAGGTAGTTGAACGAATCAGGGTGTCAACTTTAAAATTCAACACTAAAGATTATAGGGGTTGTTAAACTCATACATTTAAGAGTGGAGACCTACATAAATCGAATTACTCGTTCACGGGTATATATTTCTGGTTTTTAATTGATTTGTTAATTTTCATGGCTTCCAACAAATTCATTTTTTCCCTTTATTATCACCCCACTAAAATGACCAGGTCAAAGAGAGAAAGCTACTGTCACCAGAAAACTGATAAATTCGGTCAGAATTCCCAGAATTCCCAGCATTCCTGGGAGCAAATAGATGAGGATCGGGTTCACAAGATTCTGTAAATCGTAATAGAGGCTGAGCATTACGACTCGTCACAGTACGTAATTTGCTACTGCTGGTGGTCTTCAGTATGATAGAGAGAGCAACAACTTTCGGGAATCAGGAAAACCTGACCAATTCAAGCTGGTCTTTGTCAAAACCTGAAGCAAATTAAGATTCTATTATTAACCAATAGTAGTGATAAAAAGTTATTTCCAAGAGGTTATTCATTACAAAACTAGCCAAATACTACAACCATAATAACCACAAACTCATCATAGAATTGTATAAATGGAAAAACTTGTCCTTTTCTACGGTGCTAATCAAAGATTTTTTTTCAGTTCGTATTTAAACCTGCTTAATGAGGCTGATGTTTACCGTAAGTAAATTGCACGCTGTGAATAAAATGTAGGAAAATGAGTTCTTGAATTGTTCAGTAGTGTTGTGTAATAGTTGTAGTCTTTTTATTTCTCAAATTGAGATCGTGTACGTTCGCTCTGTATCTGATTTGTTCAGTGAGATATGGTTAGGTTAGGTTTGGTCCACAATGAGTGGGTTCTATTCGACCCTCCATCGTAACCCGCAAGGGTTTATAGTGGATCACACCTATTCACACTCGACCAAATAAACCCAGCTTCTTAACGAAGCCGATTAGTTTGTATGGTGAGTGGTCTTTCAGGTCAGATGGTAAGAGTACGGNTACACCTGACGATGCCTAGATTCAACTGTGCAGGGATTTTTCGCCTCTGGTTTTGGTGAATCATCACTTGAGCGCAAACGTTTGCTAATCTGCTCATGGGGGGTTTGTTCCTCCACCTGAGACAGATTTTGCGTACGCCGCTCAAGAATTTGGTGTAAGGAGGTGACTCAGTCGTTTCCTGGCTGCACCACCAAACCTTTTTTGTAGGTTCAGTTGGCGAGTTGAGAAGCTCTCGCTCCTGATCTAAGTTTACAGGGAGGTCAGTTGTAGACTTAGCGTCAGAAATAATTTTTAAGTTTACTCTCTCCTTAAATGTCCCACGAATAGCTAGGAAAAGAAGGTCAATCACGGCAGAGCCCCGCATTACCGTGATAAAGCGATGCTATGACGAGAGGGCGCCCGGAATCTCGAAGGCTCCGTAGAGACAGCTGATGGGCTCAGTGTCATTCATCCTCTCGGTACGGATACACACACCTTAGGATTGAGCCATCGTTGGGATGCCGTTCAGCTAGGGAATAATAGAACCACAAGTGATTCTGTTATTTCCGTATCCAGCGGGGCTACGTGGAAACAGGCATCCGATAGCCGGTTTGCTCAACCCTCACATCTCAAGCCAATGCACTCGCCAAAAACAGCGTGCCCTGTAATTCAGGCAGTGAAAGATGAACAAGGACAGGCAACCCGCCTCAGTGAGATATATAGATATGACCTAAATTAATAATGTGTGACCATGACATTTTCTACGAATACCTACTCCATATTCAGTCATTGAGCATCAGTTAGAGTGAGTGATATCATTTCAAATTCACCAAATATCATTCTCAGGTAGACATTTTGCAGTCTTTAGACTCTGTCTTTGTCTCTCACAGTTGAACATAAACATAGAGGCCAAATACGCTTAACTAGGAAGCAAAGGCAATCCAACAAACTGTATTGCGTGAATATATTGCATTTTATAGCTCTACTGAAAATGTGTCTATGGCCATATAACAATTTTAGTATAGCGTTTGCCTTCTGAATGATAAATGTGAGGTGGTGAATGCAATTTATTATCAATAAATTGGCCTAAAGTCTTTGTTTTTCTTGTTATAGTGTTTTTCCTACTCTCCAATGAAATGAATAAAAACACTTTTGTCTATTACCACTAGTTAATTTTATTTATACGACCGGTTTCGGGTTCAACCCCATTATCAAGTATAAAACTGAAATGTGAAGTTTGAAAACTTGGTTGTATTAGGAGTTTCCAGGTAAGATGGAAGGACATCAGGTATTTGAACGAATCAAGGTGTCAACTTTAAAATTCAACACTATAGATTATAGGGGTTGTTAAAGTCATAAATTTAAGAGTGGAGACCTACATAAAACGAATTACTCGTTCAAGGGTATATATTTCTGGTTTTTAATTGATTTGTTAATTTTCATGGCTTCCAACAAATTCATTTTTCCCTTTATTAAATATGAGTAGGATTTTGAGGTTATTTTTACTTATCTTGTGTTTTGATTCTTTAAGATGTTCGCACATTGTAAATTTTTTTGTCCAAACAGACGTGTTCACGCAGCCTCACGTCAAAATTTCTACCGGTTTGGCCTGTATAAACTGCAGAGCATTCGACACACTATGTTCTATATGTATATACCTAATTTTTTCATTCTATACCGTTTGGGTTTTACATTAAACAGAGTTCTGCCTAAATTATTATTACTTATGAAAGCTGTTGATATTTTGTATTTAGAGAAATAATTTTGAATTTTTTCTTAAAGTTCACCAGAGTAGTTGATGCTACTATACTCAACTATGTTGTGTTCTCGGCAGTTTGGGTATAATTTACTCATAAGTGTTTTGTAAGTACCTGATATTTATATCATCTATTAGAGAAATTGGTACCTGATTGTTTACAGCAATTTGCTTTTCCTTCTACTGTATGTTCACATAATTATTTCCCTACCTTTAGCCAGAAACAGAAACATCACATACGAAAATGTTTGTTTTTCCAGTGAAGGAGAACTTAAGGAATTTTTCTACACTGTATTTGAGTGAATATTGATTTCTCCTGATCTGGAATAAGGAAAATACCTACACTAATGGATATTCATTAAAAAGTTCGCTAAAAGTTAGCGATCCTTCAAAACTCAAAAATTGATCTGACACAGCCGAGGGAGGCAAGTTTCGGTAATTCATCATTTCGTTAAGCAATACGAATCAGAAATATATTCTTCACTTCCAAACTCTTTCGTAAAACATTGTACACGGTTTGGCTGTCATCTGGCTTGTAGGTCTACTATTGAACGGCAAACAAATGAATGCACAAGGTGCAATGTCGCACACTAAATTGTGGGACCTAAATTAGGAAACTTTCGAATTCAATCTGCTCAAGAATATCATGTAGGCGAGACGATACAGTGGCGTACATCTTGGGTATTTATTCTGCACAATGATAACGAAATTGTTCTATATTTCAATCAATCCATATTACGTTGTTAGAAATAGTAATAATATTTAGTAAGAAAATAAAATGAAAAATGGTGTCAAGACAATTTTTCTGAATTGAAAAACTCAAATATAAATCATGAGGCATTCATTTATTGTATATTTTTGAGAACAAATTGGAAAAGGTGGAAATCCCCCCCATAGCAAATGGTCACATAGAAAAATCAATTTTAATGGACAAAATTTTTGCTTTCTAGTCATCTATACATTCAGTTAAAGGCGATTGAAAATTATTTTGAACAAAACAATGATTCAAGGTGTTCTTTACCATCATTTGCTCAAAAAATTGAATCCCGCAATCAAAATTATGATTTTTAGCTTCAAATGGTTTTGTGTCAAAGATAATTTTTGGGTTAGGAGCTGCAGGTGTTTCCGATAAATAATACTAGAAATAATGATAATAATGATACCGAAGCATCTTTGCTTTCCTCAGGTCGAGTGAGCTGAAGTGGAAAACTGAGGGGTTTATCATGGCCTGCAGCAGTTATTAAAATTGTCTTGTATATTTGGTTTGTTACTGCGTGAGTAGGGGTGGATTCGACTAGTTCTCAGGTACCTTCAGAAACATTTTATAGTTGAAAATTATATGGAAAAAAAATACCTAGGTAATTTTCATCACGTATATTGATATTTTTGTTATGCAGTATTTAGATTCACTGAGTTGTACTGGATTTTGAGTACCTACTCACAATAAATGTTTATTGTTTGGTGATTTTTGTAAAGGGCAAGTGTGCGTGATTCGTAAAACAACAGTTACATTTTCTTGATAGGTTTATTTGAAGGTGATTGACAATGTTTCATGATGAATTTCACTAGTTCTTTGACAGTTGATTTCAAAATATGCTCCAGTGACTCCAATTCTGTTAACAGTCTTCTCTTCAAATATGCACGATGTTCGTTTATTCTTACAACTAAGTACCTCGAAGTTTCACCTACATAACTTGCTCCACAGAAACTATTAGGAATATACTCTTTCGGTTGTTCACCCGTATTACGGAGTCCATTCGCGTCAAAAGAGATTTCAATGTTGTAATGAAAGAATGAACAGGTTGGACGAAACGGAATAAACATCGATCGTCCAATAGTAGAGATCAAAGCAACGTTCACATAGCGGTTGACTACATAATTAGAACGAACCACTCTACTACCCAACCGACTACCTTTCCTTGGAATGCCTCTTCTGTTCTATGACAATTTTTATCTTGAAGTTCTGCTGTGTTGATGTGCACAATTTTGTTTTTTGTATCAGTAGATATTCAACATATTTCAGCAATAATTATAACACTTCTGAGCACATTTGAGCTCAGAAGGATACTTGCTTCCTCCAAAATCAAGTCTCCTCAAATGAAGAATACTTGACTGTAATCCCTGTTGATAGTTTTAAATTTTTATGCTAATAATAATAATAATGTTTATTTTCCATTTGTCATAATATATACATTGGAATAGCCCGAAGGCGGCAAAAAATAGAAACAAAAGTACAGCACAACATTTGTGCCTCACAGCTACATTTAAATATGAGATACTACCAAACCGCCCTGGCTCAGCACGGGTGCAATGCTGATACTAAATATACATATAAATGCCTGCAATCGTTGCTAATCATGATATTTTTCACAATAAAAAATGTCCTATAAATCAGTAACTTGTTGTATTTAACAATTTTACCTATCCAAAAAATTGCTAAGAAATAAGACAATACTTATCTTAACGTTTCGAAGTCCAAAATCTGCCTCCGTCTTCAGAAATGGACAAAAAAATTCAAAGATATTTGCAGTTATTCTTTTCTTGATTATTCATTTCTCAACTTCTTCGACAGCTGTCAAAGAAGTTTTCAAATGTGAAATTATGTCAATGTTGTTGATTGACAAGTGAAACATTCGATGTAATACAAGGTGCTCTCCGATATCAGTCTGTTGCCATTTCGCCACTATCCGAATTTTCCTTCAAGATGGGTAGCCAAGTACGGTCTATTTCTGAGCAGCTGTTCGAAATACAATTCTCTTCAGATATGAGAATATACGCTGATTTTCTTTTAGCTTACATCTCTTAGAGTCAGGCACATTGGTCTTGTTCCATCCAACTCGATGTTCACCGTCTGATTTTAAAATGTGTTGTGGCAATTTAGATCCTATCAATTGTCTATTTTTCATGTAATCTCGATGTTCATTCTCACGCACTTTCAATAGACTCGAAGTTTCACCGATATAACTTTTACCACAAGAACAAGTTATGTCATAAATACAATTTTTTGTTTTTTCTTCAGTGCTGTAGGGTTTTGTATGTGTGAGTATAGATCTCAGTGTATTTTTTGTTTTGAAAGTGACTCTAACATCATACCTATTTCCAATTCGTCTTATTTTTTCAGATAGTCTTGGAATGTAAGGTATAACGTTAGTTGTAAAAGGTGTCGGTGGATGTTGAGCCGGTAAAGTTTGCCCTTTCTACACTTGTATAAAGTTCTCCGTCATAATTTTCATATTTTTCAAATTGTGGAAGGTAAAAATACCCAAAGAAGATCGAAAAAAATGGATTTTCCTCCACAAAAAAATTACTTTCGTGGAATTACATGCTGTGAAGGGTCATATTGATCTATATTAAATGCATACATAGGGACAGAAAGTGTCGCGGTGGTAGTGTGCCCGACTCAAAATCGGAAGGCCGAGAGACTTTATCTGGTTGAAGCTGGGATGATTATGCACACGTTAAAAAGTAACATCTCGTTAGTTCTCAGCTCGCAAAAGTTTCTCAACTTCTGAGAATTGTCGTTCGTATGGGGGCGACAGCTGATTAACTGAAAAACAAATTTCAATCAGATTTTTTTGAACATTCAATTAAAAACTCATCGATACAATTTATTGTATGATTTTCACTTCAAAGGGTTTTACAAAAAACGCGACACGTGTTTCGCCATACAATGCTTTCTCAAGCAATTAACATTCAGTTGAGTTCGTCCAATAAAATAATTTTTAAATACTAGCAAGTGTGACATTGTTCAAATTCTCTCGTATCAGTTACAGACCTAAGCAAGAATAGGAGTTAGCCGATAAATGATATTCATAGAGTTTATATGGAAATCATTACGACTTCTAAGTATTATGGCGTTCTGTAAGATGTTCTCTGCATAACCAAGAAATCAAATGGTTCAAAATAATATTACATTTATCTTGTAAAACGTCATCGTTGTACGATATCTGTAAAGAGGTGTCATCTGCATACATAACACATGTGTCAGAGTTTATATCGTTACAATATAATATGTCCCAAAACTGATCCTTGTGGAACACTCACAGACGAAATGAGAGTTTCTGGAGTGAAGTTAGTATGAGTGTTATTAGCAGCATGTGCTAATAACTAGGTATTTTGAAAACAGTCTAGTATATTGATATGTTGAGGACTATTCTAAATATGTTACATCACTTACTTCTCTTGAGTCAAATAAAAAAAAACATTTCAGAATTGAATTCAGCAGACCTTCTTTTGGAATTGAAATATTCCGTACTCTATTCAATTGAAGCCACTCGTTAAGGACATTTCCACCAAATCCAATAAATTCCTTGTGAACGACTGATACAATCGTATCAGAATGAAACCGTGTAGTTCAATTTTCGTTCGAACAGGCAGCAAACAACTGAAAAAAGACAACACATACATAATTAAATCGCAAATAGAAACGTCAATACAGCTATACAATCCGCATGCATATTCCCTCGTTTCTTTCCATACTACACAACCACGCCTAAATTTTATATTCCACTAATTCTGCGCAGAATTACATTTTTGTGTGTGCTCTGCAGATTAAAAAATCTATAATTTTTACTATTTACTACTCCTCTAAAGAGATATAACTCCGGAGGTTGCCATGGGGACGACAGATGAAGATCGAGCTAGGCAGTCGTTCAGTGAAGTTTTGCTCGCGTAATTAATGTAAAAACTTGAAAAAAATAATAGTGGAACTATTTCGTCGTGCGTAGGTGATTACTACGCATTTAGATACGCGAAATGAAGGGGTTGAGTAGCGGAGGGGGATATTCTCGCGAAAGAGGACCCTTCCAGTGTTAAAAAGTTCCCGATCGATATGAATATGCTTTAAAATGTGGATTTTATTTCAACAGGCTGCCGAGGACGTTCGCGTCGATTGCACCAGAATAGTGCGTAATGACGATTTCCAGTGACCTTGCGTGTTCAGGAAAAAGTGTCTTTGCATTGCACGGGGTGGCTCGAATAGTTGATTACTGTGGTTATTTCCTTCAAAGCGATAAAATAATNAATATGGATTGGGAATTCCGAGTTTTACAGCAATAAAACATTTCTTCCACAGAACGACAAAATTTACAGTTATACTTTCCTTCAAACCGATGAAATTATGAAAAAATTAATAAAAACGACAAAATCGCTATAAAACAGAGTTTAACAGTGGTTATTTCTTCCGAGCCGATGAAATCATGAAAAAAGTGAAGGCTAAGCCACCGTTACAGAGTTTTACAGCGATGAAATATTTCTCCCACACAGCGACGAAATTGACAGTTACAATTTTCTTCAGCCGATGAAATGATGAAAAAATGAATAAAAATCATGAAATCGGTGTTAAACACAATTCAACAGCGGTTATTTCCTCCGAGCCGATGAAATCATGAAAGAAGTGAAGGTTAGGCCACCGTTACAGAGTTTTACAGCGTTAAAACATATCTCCCACACAGCGACAAAATTTACAGTTAGATATAATTTCCTTCCAGCCGATGAAATTATGAAAAATTTATTGAAAATAATAAAATCGCTGTAAACTAAAGTTGAACAGCGGTTATTTCCTCCGAGCCGATGAAATCATGAAAAAACTGAAGGCTAAGCCACCGTTACAGAGTTTTACAGCGATACAACATTTCTTCCACATAGCGACAGAATTTACAGTTACAACTTTTTTCAAGTTGATAGAATGATGAAGAAATAAAATAAGAATCATAGAATCGTTGTAAAACAGAGTTGAACAGCGGTTATTTCCTCCGAGCCAATGAAATCATGAAAAAACTGAAAGATAGGCCACCGTTACAGAACGCCTAATGCCACCTAGCGGGTAGCGGGAAAAGATAGTACATAGTACCACTACTCGTTACTAGATGTCGTTAAGTGTCACAATACACAATAATAATTGAAATGCAAAAAAAGCGTAAGTTTGCTTAGGTCACGCACTTTGCGACTATCCTAGTCTAGAAATATAGTTAAGGGCAGAAATTGGCCCTTGGAACAAACTGAAAAAATCATTATGGCCCGAAGGCTTCAAAGTTTGNATTTTTTTCAATAAGTCGTTGATATACAATAAAGAGATGATTGGAGACAATATGGATCCCTGGGGAACACCAGCGTTGATGGTAAGAGTATTCGAGAGATATCCATCGACGGCACTTGCAGGGAACGTTCTCTTAGGAAGCTGGAGAGTCTTACACAAAAATGATCCGACAAGCCATAGCATCGAAGTTTGACCAGCAAACCCACGGTCAACAGCCTTAGAAATATCAAGTACAACAGCTCTTGACACTCCATGTTTCTCGATCGTGTTATTCCAAATATGGGTGACATACGATAGAAGATCTCCTGTTGCCATATTGATGATCGCTCGAGATGTTGAAGCCTTCCAAATATTTGAGTATATGATGATTCACGGCTGTCTCCATGTTTTTTGATATCACTGATAGTAAAGCGACTGATCTATATTCATTTGGAAGATTTTTCTTGCCCCTTTTGAGAATAAACTGAACAAGAGCCATCTTCCAACAAGAAGCAGAAATCCTTTCCTTGTAAGACAGGTTGAGAGAAGCCTGCAAAATACTAGTGCGAGTTCATTGGCGCACTTTTCAAGTACGATGACGGGCACTTCATCAAGACCAGACGCCTTGTTGATATTGAGTTGTTGCAAAATACGCCCGAAAAGTAATTTTAGGCATTGTGGATTCTAGTTTGGTAATAGTGGGTGGTGTCTTTCCCAGAAAATCAACTTTGAATGTCAAGTAACAGTCCATCCATCATAACTAGTATGCGGTCTCAATAGCACCCAGCATAATCGTAACAAGCAAATTGATCAAAAGAAGGTTTCACTTTCTCAAAGCTAACTCTGGCTCTGGTTTATATAGCACCTATTACGAATTCGAACTGAAATTCATCTGTTCTATACATCATCATCATTATTATTAATGATTGGAAGTTCCAATTTAGTCTCTGGTTCCACAAGTGATTACATCGGAGGCATGAGAATAAACAAATGGTCCAAACTTCACATATTTTTGGAAAGCCCCATTCAAATATTTGAAATATCCGACGTTTTCATGAAAATCTAATTGTTTGCGACCCGCTTCTCTAGTTCGCAAAACTCATCATCCCTTCCCTTTTGCACCCTTTTTCGGGCGTTCTGTTCTTTCATATAAAATAGCAAACTTTTATATAAAATCGATTACGAAACGTACATTTTAATGGTAGCAGATGTACCTACCCTCAAATTACTCACCCTTGCGGCGAATATTATAAAACATCAAACGAGAAATATATGAAATTTTAAACGCCAGATATATCCAAAAATTTCGGAATGGTTTTCCCCTGAAGCAGATATTAAATATGAATTGGGAATTCCAAACACTGGAGAGAAACGACAATTCGGTTTTTGGATTGGTAATTCATAAATAATATTATTATGATGGATTCTGTTTTGTATTTTTGAAAGGAAACAAAATAAAAAAACCTGGATGAACCAAATATCCAGTAACGCTCTTTGGGTTTTTACATATTGATGAGTACCTTAACTTTTAGAGTTCGTATAAATTTGACAGATGAAAATCATTTAGTGAATTTGTAGCAAGTGCAACTCAGGCACGTGCTACATATTATGAATTCAGAGTTTTACTGGGTGGAAATGAGATTAATATTGGTCTCACTGTACCTCCCTAATGAAAATAATCAGTTTATCTGAACTTCCCCCACGAAATACGTTATTACTTTAATTCTTCTTTTAATTCTTTCAGTAATTTCAAACCACATTATATAATATCAGTGAATGGACGTCCAAACTAACGAAATTCATCACGAATCATTGTCAATCACCTTCAAACAAGAACCCTGTTTATGTTTTAGACCATTCGATAGAATATGGAAATATATTTTCAACGACATAACACATATGACCAATTTTTTCAAAATGGTACCGTAGGAACCATTTTCCTTTCCTAAAATCGATATGGAGGTGCTATGACATTTAGAAATATTGTCAAAAAACTTGACGTAGTGAGAAACAAAATACGATGTTCGCTCAATATCTCAATAGGAATTTGAGAATTGAAATATTTCACCAATTCACATATTTTTCATTACTTTTTTAATACCTTTCTTATTTCATTCATTTTGGATGGTAGTGCATCATAATTCAAGTGTCGCAAGTCAAAGATAGTAGACGGTTCATTTTTTGGACCAGTGGAAGTGCATTTTTCGTTTTTGACAATAACTGTATTTTGATAGAATAAAGTAGTGAGCTCTAAAACTTCTACTTTCTACTGATCTAGAGCACTGAACCGCATCATTGTCATTTTTATAGTATAAGAAGAACCCCTTCAATGCTGAAGTTTAGAAGATACAACTTCCTATCAACATTTTCAAAGTAAATTTAGTAAAACTGACATTTCAGAAAATTAATGAAAAGTACCTGAATTGATGAAAAGCTGCAATTTTCTAATATTCATTCAAGAGCGAGCAAACTTCATCTTCTGTTTCTCACAATAACAAATTGTTGGACAATATTACTATAGGTGACGTCATAGCGGCCATATTGAATTTAAGAAAAATGATTCCTACGACGCCATTTCGAAAGGAAATGGTCACTTGTGTTATATCTATCGCTAAAAATTAAATGTTATATTCTATCCAGTAATTTGAAGAATATACAGAGGGTCATTTGAAATTCTTGAATTGAGTTCATTTATTGTTAAACCGATGGGATTTTCAGTTGTTTTTTTATTACAAATATGGGAAAGATACGTTCGTTTCAAATTTCTGATTTCTTACCTCAAAAATAATTCAATGGCACCAGTTATGATAATTTCGGTGCCTTCCCATATCGTTCACAATGTGTAAAAATTAATGATGCAAATAATAGTTTCAAAAACCCAGTTCATAATAAATTATGCAAATCTCCGATATGGATACTTTCACGGAAGGTGATCAAGTGATTTGGTACATTTGATTTCACCAAGAGCGCCACGTATCAGGTACATCTCGAACTTCACTGGTTAAGAATTCTTCCATTTGAAGAATTTCGTTTATGTAGAATAAACTTTCAGAGAAAGTTTTTTCAAATCAATTTAATTTCCAGCGATTCAAATCAAACGCCAATCGCTAATTTCGCACAGGCATCGCTCTAAGAGCGCCTTAAGGATTTTTGTGTAATGCTTGTGTTTTGTCCTTGAAAAAATTGTCTTGATGCTGTTTGGGGAGGTGCTTATCTCATTGTCGATGTTTGAGGGTTTTCACTAAAATAAATAGAAAAAAATCCTTTTTTCAAATGAAGAAATACATGTTAAATGAGTTCGATTTATATCAAGGAGGTTACATTTAGCGCGATCTACCCGCGAATAGATCAAGCAATAATGTCGATAATTCTGTCTAATACAGATCTCGAAAAGGAGAGTTACAAACAAACAAAAAAAAACAAACATACATACATACAGGTGAAGCTAATAATAAAAGCGTGATAAAAAAGGTTTCGAAAATGAATCTAATATAGAGGATAAATCACCAAATTTGTCCAAAACTTGAAAATGATTTTAGAGTTAAGGAGTTTTCTGTAGTGCTTGTGTTTTGTTTTGGGAAAAAATGGTGATTATATTTTTAAAATATTCAGTCAAACCTAGTAATTTTTTTCAAAAACAAAAGAGTGATTTGAGAGAAGTGTTTTGGTTTTTACCGACACTGACAGCCAAGATTCTTGTAAAAGATTGAGAAGTAGGTTGGTAGAGAGTGAAACTATTCTTCTGCACACTGCAACCCTTGAGGGTTTATTGTGCCTATCTATTCAGAATCAGGCAGAATTTTCCCAATCCCATGATTTTCTTCGAGCTGATAAAATACGTATTTTTTTATACAATCGAAATCTATATTTTTATTGATATAATCAAAATATTACCTATATAAACCAATTGAATAAAAAAGTCTATAGTCATCGAAAAGTTGTGTCCTTTTTTGTATGAGTCTACTTTGAACTGAAATATCTCAGTGATCACTCATTCAATTCAATTGAAATAAGTCCCATTTGAACCAGTGTACATTGGCAAACGTAACACAAGTCGATTGATTCCGTTCGCATGAAAATTGTTTGCTCGGAATTCGATGAAGTCGACGAAGGTCGTTTGTGGCTGGTCCTGATTGGCGAAGGTTCTACCGGCGAGAAATTTATCGAATGGTTGAGAAGATGTTAATCGGTTGGCAAGAGGTCTGAGGAGTATGGTGGGTGAGGCAGAACTTTGAAGGTCAATTCGTTTAATTTTCAGACGGTGGTCCGTTTACAGAAAGTGATACTGAATCACAACAGCTGCTGACCACCATACAATATATTTCCGCCTTCGGAAACTGCCTGGGTGGCTCATCGGTGTCCAACCACTGTCTCTTGTTGTCGTAGAGGATCCACTTTTCATCACACGTGACGATCCGATCCAAGCAACGAAGCACAAAAATTTAAACGTGAAAATTTCTGTCGATCGTTCGAATCGTGGGACACCCAGTTTTCGTGCATTTTGACATTTCCAATACCAATCCAATACCAAAAATCGCATGAGAGCTGACGTCAAGTGATCACCTTCATGAGGAGGATTAAACTGAGTTTAATCGTCCTCTTGAAGATGATCACTTGGTGATTGAAACACGCTTCGAGGTGTTAAAAATAACGGTCTGGTGTTAATATGAAACTCCAGTTATATACCTTACTACACCAAAGGTTCATATATAATGAGTGTATGCTTCACTTGAGAAACTACACCAAATTCACAAAATGTTGATTCCTATGATAAATCTCTAACATAGAAATCATTTTCCTGCTATGGGCCAAAGCTATATAACATGTTGCCATTAAGTATAAAATAAATTAAAACAAACTATAGATTCAAAATCGAAATTACAAAAATTGTTCTAGAAAACTGCACGAAATTTGCAATCTTTAACGCATAACATCCACCTCACTCCATCTCTAGTACTTTCATTATTGTGAGTGCTGGAAATTGCTATAATCATAATTGAAACTTTTTTCTGTTGTTATTTCTTTATTATTTCTGTATTTATCTTATTTTTATTTTTTTTTCCTTTCTTACCATTGTAATTGCTAAAATTGCTATGAGTATCTATGTGCCTAGGTCACTCGCCTCCCTATAGAGCCTATAGTTATTTATTCCATTAATTTACATTTAAATCAAGTCTAATTTTACATTTAAAATTTTTTAGATTTATGTTCAATATTGCATGATGTCGCTAATTACTTAATTACTTGTGAACTTGTACCAATTATTGTATTATTATTGTATTATTGTATATTGTATTGTATTTCAAAAATCTATATTCTGTAATTTTTTTCCTTTAAATATTCATAACTTGCTTATTTTTTCTAATGTGTTATAGTAATAGAAGACAATATTTGATTTTTTTAATGTGAACTGTTTCAATAAACAATGACTATAAAAAAAATTTAAAAAAATGTATTGGGATGCAAAAAAACTGCTTCAAACGTGTGTTGGTCACTGATAAAATTGATGCACTTGGACCATTTGAAAAGAATATGTACTATGATATTATCTGGAGACAAATTCATCATAATAAACGTATTATTCGTTTATGAAAATTTACCTATTCTTCACAGAATTCTTTCATACGGATAGGTTGAATTTGGTATTTTTCGTTATTCAAATCAATCGATTAATCAAAATAAACTCCGTTGTCGAAGGATGCAGTTTTATTTTCATCGAATGAAATATCGAGTCATGAACCCCAATTACGAGTTGATGATTAATGGTTCTGAAAGGAAAACACTTCATTTGTCACAAGTAATCCAAAATTAATTATCCTTCGTCCGTGAATAAAAAGAATTAAACGATGATATATTCAAACTCAACAACTTATTCTAAATGATGGTTTCAGTCGATTTTAAGTCCATGAATTATCGATACATTTTTTGATAAATTTAAGAAATTTCACGATGGGATTACAGATTGATGAGTCCTAAAGAAGTTTCCAGGACGAATAGTATTTCATTTTCACACCATGTCCATGGTCATTGAGGAACACTAGTCAAACGTTTCCGCTTCCAGATAACCCTCATTTCCCTATTTTTTAAGCGACAATATATCAGATAATATTGCAGATTCACTTCTTCAATCGAATAGGAATACCCCAAGGAAGTATTGCGGGCCCCTTGTTATTTATTATCTACATGAACGATTTATGTTATCATTCAAACACACACAATTCAATTATCAATATACGCTGTTCAAAAAATAAAATAGATTTCCATTTTTCTCAAGGAATATTCATTTATTTATCAATTTCTACTTTGCCTCCTTTACTATAACTTTCTCAGATATAATATACTCGTGCCAGCGTTTTTTTCAATCCTCGAAACAGTTCTGATATACACTTTTTGGTATTTTGGTATACCTTGAGCTCTCTTAGCGATTCGATTTTAACCTCCTGAATTGGAGCAAAACGCCATCATTTCATGAGTCTCTTCAATCTTGGGAACATAAAAAATCGCAGAGAGCCAAATCTGCTGAATACGGTGGCTGATGCATCATAAAGTTTGGTTTACAAATGAAATGAAAGAATTGCTGAAGGAGAAAGAGAGGTTTAGGAAATTGAGATTTGTATCTGATTACTATGCAGTACAGTTCAACAATTTGGGAAAGAAGATCAAAACACTAATACGATTAAAGGAGAGATTATTCATTAAAAAAATTGAAAATGGGTTAGGTGCAGATATTAATGATTTTTGGAATTGGGTGAATGACAGAAAAAATGAAAATGATAGTCTTGGGAACTATGAATATAAAGGAAAAAAGTTGAGGACAGTGAAACATCGGAAGCATTAGCAACGTTTTTAGCCTCTAGCAACGTTTTTAGCCTCTTTTAACTCAAAGAAAAAGTCATTGTATCAATCATTCTCTGACTGTGAGTGGTATTCCAGTAACGAATGATGCGTTCAACATGCAATCAGTCACACAGTCTGAATATGAAGAAGCAGTAAAAAAACTGAAACCTAAGAAGGCAGTTGGAATAGATGGTGTTCCACCCTTTATATTGAAAGGTGTAAATGAGTGGTTGGCAATACATCTGCTACATATATTTAATTCAACCCTGACCACAAATGAATTTCCGGGTTTATGGAAAACAGTTGTAGTTACCCCCATTTTCAAATCAGGTGACAAGATAGACATTGAGAATTTTAGGCCTATGTCAATAACGCCGGCACCTTCTAAATTATTTGAACAAACTACGAGTATATATTCAAGATTGCATAGATATGTTGAGAATAGTATAATGCCTCAGCAACATGGATTTGTTTCCAAAAAATCTGTTAATACAAAACTCAGCTTTGTTTCTACAGGATACGAAACACTTGAGAGTAAGTCACAACTCGATGTAATATTTACTGATTTTAAAAAGGCTTTTGACAAAGTTGATCACGACAAAGTTGACAGAGTTGATCACGATGTACTATTAACAAAGTTGAATGAGTTTGGACTCTCTTATAGTACACTAAAATGTTCGGAAGTCAACTTGAAAATAGATTTTTTTTAGTGGTTAGGCATAATGGAAATACCTCGGGGTAATATTAAGCTAATTCTGGAGTATCACAAGAATCCAATTTAGGACCCTTACTCTTTGTTATGTTTATCAATGACTTACCCTCAGTTCTCAAGCACTCAAGCTGTTTATTATTTGCAGATAATTTCAACATTTTGAAATAAATTTAAACTGTTAGAAACAGGATTATGTTGCAGAAGGACTTCGCGAGTGGACTTGTAAAAATAAACTTTTTTTCAATCTAAAAAAATGCAATGTTATCAGAATAACAACAAGGTTAAGAGATCCGATAACATTTGATTACATGATGCAAGGAGAGAGGTTGAGGGCCGTTATGGAAATGAAAGACCTGATTATTACATATGACTATCGTTTTCAAACCATGTAAAAAATATAAACAAATCAGCAAACCGTATGTTAGGCTACATAGTAAGACGAACATCATATTTTCCAAATATAGAAGCTATGAAGATTGTGTACTACACACTAGGATCGAAACTTGAATTCGGATAAGAAATTTAGTTAGGAGAATATCAAACTACACTTTTCGAAGTAGAGAAAACTCAAAACAAATTTTTGATATTTTCGTACTACAAAAAATATCGTATCTATCCTGACTACAGAATAGTTAGAATAACACAATTGAGAAGTGAATACAGAATATTGTCGGATATAATTGGACGATAGAAGAAACCAAAATATATCAATATTTCCATTCAAACTACTGAATCATGAAGTCAACTCTCCTGAACTCCTTACATAGATGAGATTAAATGGGCCTACAAGAAGAATGAGAAATTCTCTTATGTTCAATACACCCGTAGTTTGTCCTACTGTTAGGTACTGTTAGGAAGCTGGGTTCATTTGGTCGAGTGTGAATAGGTGTGAGCCACAATAAACCCTTGCGGGTTGCGGTGGAGGGTCGAATAAACCCACTCACTTTGGACCTACCTACCTACTGTTAGGTCACCGCTCATAATCGTGTTGCGACTAGCCAACACATTCAACTTATTGATGGATATCGATTGGACAGTTTCATTGAGAGCTTTCAAAAAATTTGTTACACAGTACATAAGAAACTTCAATTGAGCATGGATTAAATATTGGACTGTAAACCATACAAATGTATGAATTTAAATTCATATTTCAATTTTTTTATCCATGTAATAGGGCTTTGTAGGCCTGTTTGAATGTTGTTTTTGGCCAAAAAATTACGAACCAGCAATGACGAGTGAGCAGGTGCATTATCGTGATGCAAAATCCAGGAATTGTTTTATCGGACGGTTTTTTCGTATCGCTTCTCGCAAGCAGCGCATAACCTCAAGATAATACTCCTTAATAACCGTCCGACCATGTGGAAAGAGCTCCTGATGCACTACGCGACGGAAATCAAAGAAAACAGTCAGCAAAACCTTGACGTTTGATCGAACTTGGTGTGCTTTTTTCAGTCTTGGCTTTCCTGAGCTCTTTCATTGTAACGATTGTAAGCACAAACCATGATTCATCACCAGTTATGACCGTTTTAAGCAAATCTGTATCGCTGTTGATGTCATTCAACAATTCCTAGCGATGCTCATGCGACGGTTATTTTGATCAAAATTCAGCAATTTTGGAACGAACTTAGCTGCCACACGCTTCATGTCCAAAATTTCTGAAAATATTGCATGGCATGAGCCAACTGATATGGCGACACCCTCAGTAACTACTATTTAATAGTGATTCGAGATTCCCCTTCTGCAAAAAACTTGTAGCACTTGTAAACATTTTTCTGACTCAGAGAACAGTC
Organism: Leptinotarsa decemlineata; assembly: GCF_000500325.1. Lineage (NCBI taxonomy): Eukaryota > Metazoa > Arthropoda > Insecta > Coleoptera > Chrysomelidae > Leptinotarsa > Leptinotarsa decemlineata. The sequence goes on along the minus strand of NW_019290002.1, from coordinate 122,987 downwards.
ATCGTTTGCCACTGTCAACACTTCAACTCTTTTTGAACTCCCAATTTCACTCTTTGAACAAAATTCGATGCACGCAAAACACTAAATTGTATGCCTCTTGCCAATAAAGTGAACATGCTAAATAGCTGAAACCGTTAACATATATTCAATACGAGTGTATCAACATGAAGAAATGAAAAATCGGTTATCAAATGTACGTAGCTCGCAAAATTTGAACATTCACCTTATTTTTTGAACAGTTCACGTACTGTTTATGCATACCTGATAATTTACTTTGTAAATCCCAGGCATATCAATTTCTATCATCCTACGGGTTGTTCTACTCTTGTTGAAGTGAACAATGAGATTTCTCAAAGTTACTTTCATGTTCATTTAATAAAAAACATACTGATTTTAAACCAAATGCCACTACTTTATGCTGATAGAGATGTGTCGACGAATGATGTGTGGCAATGTCCGTATGAGATGGTCTGTGAAAAAAATTGGAGTGAGCCAATCGTGGAAGATTCTGCCAGAATCCCATACATCTTCTTGCCATCCAGGTGTTCGAAGTTTTTTTGGCAAAACCTAAATCTGCTTGCAGCACCCTCCTTTGCAAGGGAGTCAGCAGCATCATTGCCTTTCAGGCCAGTAGAGCTGGGAACACAGACCAGAGACAATTTGTTGAGTCTTCCTATTGAGGAGACTCGTTTTTGGCAATTCGCTACCAATTTAGACGTTGCTCTGTAGGAGCCAATTTAGGTAATAGTCAAATCTGAAAAATTCATTGAATTATTTACCTCCATTTCAGTGGTGGATTCAATTGATGAGGGCATGGAATTGACAAATGCGACAAACTGTCTACCTGTATTAGACCAAGATATCGTCGAGGTATCTTTACCAGTATAAGAAACTGTCGATCAACTGATTAGTATGAGTTTCATTTTCAAGGTTATCCATGGATTATTCACCTAGCAAAGGACTCAACGGGTTTCCCATTAGTAACCCTTCGCTCGATGAATAAAACTTTTCAATGAATTGGAAATAATTTTGAGATTGACAAATGAAAAGTAGATCTAAAATTTTCAGTTTTACTACAGGGTTGACAGAATTTCAGGTTTTTTTTGAGAACAAAACACAAGCACTACAGGAAAATCCTCAAGGATTCAGTTCTCCAAATGAAAGAGTTCTTAAACAGTGCAATTTGAGGTGTACTGAGTTGAACCTTAAAACGATAATCAGAAATATGCGACGGTCACAGTCTGTCGCGTATTTCTGATATGTAGCGCTCTTGACGGAATCAAATGTGCCAAGTCACTTGACCACCTCACGTGAAAGTATCTATAGAAGAGAGACAAATCTCCAACCTTTCTTCGATGTTCCACGCTATCAAGGTTGCAAGAGATGTTCGCATCTCCAATCAGGCGGATGGCTCTTTTCTGGATCGAGTCCAACAACTCCAAATCATGTTAGGAGGCAGAACTCCATACATGAGAACAATACTCCAAAGAATGTCTGATCTGAGCTTTATGAAGCATCAAAAATTGCTAAGATGTGTATAGTTTTCTGGTTCGGAATAGTGTTCCAAGCTTTTGCGAAGCAACCTTTGCAATTCCAGCGACATGATTGTGCCACGACATATTGGTATCTATCTTAACTCCCAACAAACTTATCGGAGCAGAAAGCGGAATTGTCCCTCCTGACATTATTATATCCGCTTCGGAAAAGTTTATCATTCCATAGAAAACCGATGCTTGGGTTTTTGTGGCATTGAATTGAAACTGATTACTTCCACCCCAATTCGAAATGACTTCTGGATCCTCATCAAGATAGTGGAGTATAAGGAGGAGTATATAAGTTGACTTGGAGTTTTTGTTCAAAACATTATATTGGCCAAACAAAAAGGAACCTTTTCCCAAAAAATAAAAAACATAGGGGTAGTCTTTTGAATGTGATGAACAATCATATGATTCAAATTGATAGAATTTAGTTAACACGCCTTAGACAGCTAGTTTACGTGGACTGTTCAGAATATTCGATTGGCTAATTTTCAATTGTTTCATGTTGGTACCCTCATATCGAACATATGTTCACAGTTGTATAGCATGTTTAGTTTGTAGGTGAGAGGCATAAAAAATAAAAGTGTTCTGGATTTTCGGCGATTTTCTGTTATCAAAAAAAAATGGATTGAGGAATTTACATCAAATTTCGTGTGAAAAATGAAATTTAGTGCTTAGAAACACTTGAAATATTGACAGTGGCATATGGTGATTGTACACCAAGTCAAATGTAGTAAAAGTTTTTCCACACTAGGTTGAGAAAATGTCAATGACGACGCTGTCCCTGAGGGCCCCAGCACATCAACAAGCGATAGAAATGTTGAGAAAGTGAAGGAAATGTTATGGAGAATCGCCGAAACGTGTGGCAGCGAAGTTCGTTATGAAATTGCTGAATTTCGACCAAAAACACCGTCGCATGAATATCTTTCGAGAATTGGTGAATGACGTCAACGGCGATTCGAATTTGCTTAAAAGGGTCATAACTGCTGACGAGTCATGGGCATATGGTTATGACATCGAAACCAAAATCCAATCGTCCCAATGGAAGGGTCCAAGAGAACCATGACAATAAAATGCACGCCAAGTTCGTTCAAACGTCGAGGTTTTGCTCACGGTTTTTTTTTATTATCGTGGCGTAATCCATCAGGAGTTTTTGCCACATACGAAAAAAAACGTCCGGTATTGTGGAAAAACAATTGATGGGCTACATTACAATAGGACACCTGTCCACTCGCCATTGCTTGTTCGTAATTTTTTTGGCATAAGACAACACCATAATCATGCCTCAGCCACTATATTCACCAGAATTGGCTCCCTGCGACTTTTTCCTGTTCCCAAGATTGGACAGACTCGTGAAAGGACGGCGTTGCGCGACGATTGAAAAGATAAAAAACGAATCGCTGAGAGGGATCGCGAACTGCTTCGAGGATCGAAAAAATCGCTGGCATAAGTGTTTTATATCTGCCGGGACTACTTTGAAAAGAACAAAATAGAAGTTGATCAACAATTAATTATTTTTCTCAGAAAATTCACTTTATTTGAACACACAGCGAATAGTGGAACAGCGTATAGTGTTACTGTTTTGTAAACTGTTTGGTGAAAATTTTCCAACAAAGTGTTGCTTGAATATCTTATATTGACTATTCCTCCATTAGAATCGAAACGAACATCAGCTGTACAATATTTGAATCCACTCGGAATTTTAAAACGCACTTTCCATTTTTCCGATTGAAATAATTTCCATACAAATTGTTAATTTCCTTCAAACGTTGGTGCAAACGGCGTTCTACCGGATGCTGGATGACTTCCCCTTGCCCCGCGACCTAGCCGGGTACTTCCGCCCCGGGACTTCCCGCAGTTTACATTCACCCCCGGCCCTTCCTGCGACCCGTCGCTCCCCTCGTTCCCCTCTCCCACTCCTACACACAATTTTTGCTAGGGATCTCATTGTACATATTTTCGCATCTCTATTTTGCGTTTTTAGCTTTCTCTCTCGATTTTATTCGCTTTTCCCTTAGTATTTAGTCGCGGTGGGGACGGGGAGGGGATACTGGCAGCCCTTGTTTGCTTGATATATGCTTTACTTTTTAGATTTATGTGTTTATAATATTAGAGATGGCCTCGTTTTAATATTTCTGGGTAAAACACGTGGATGGATTTTTTTATGTGCTCTGCAGAGATGAATTGTGCTTTGCGTAGATGTGTGCAAATAGGGTCATGGACGTATCCCCGGGGTTTTAATTAGTTTATTTTCTTTATACAAACTCATTTTCCATCGGATGTTGTGTACGCAGTGGAAATGAAAGCCGTATTTTCGCAATAGGCATGTCGAGGAAAGCGTCTTCATAGGAATATAGACGAAACGTGTTCACTGGAAAAGAACAGTTTCATCGTCAGGCTAAATATTTAAATTCACTTCAATTATACAGAGAGTATAACAATGAAAGGAAAAGATGATATACTGGATGAATTTGACACTTATTCTATTGTATGATATAATAATAACATTTATTCATCTATGTCGCATACAAAACGGAATTAATATCTCAAAAGTAATGATGAATTGTAAATCCACTGATTTAACACTGTTTGTGGTTGAATTGACAAATACGATAAATGAAATAATTTTACATATATCACAATCAATCACAATCACAATTACTCACATAAAAACAATTTGTTGTAATAGTAAAAAGTATCACATATTTCCGTACTAATAGACAAAGTTAAAGGTTATAAAATAGTCAATAAACAAACAGACAAGTTTTAAAATATTACACATTATACATAGTCATTGATTTGACTTCACCTGTAAATGAAGTATTATTGGAAATATTCAGTTTCAAAGAAGAAAATCCAAATTTTTTTCTGTCAAAATAACTCAATTCTATTTTTGTATTTTTCGTTCGTTATTGTTTTAAGCTTATTTTGAAAGAATTTTTTTTTTTAATTTTTTAGTTCGATGTTCTTTAGAAGCGTGGTTTTTAGTCTTTTTGAACTATACTCATTTTATCTGAACTTTGGGATCAATCAGCCGTATATTGTTCACAAAAATGACCACTGATATTTTCCGATTCCGGAGAGGGAGTCTGAAAATCAGCTAACAAGCCCAAGGCAGCAGGCACGCAAAGGAGGGTTACAAATAAGGCAGCAGGCGCGCGTGTTGATAAAAAAAAATACTTTTTTTGATGAAGAAATACATGTAAAGTGAGTTCGAATTATATCAAGGAGATTACGTACAGCGCCATCTAGCAGCTAATAGATCAAGCAATAATGTCGATAATTCTGTCAAATACAGATCCCGAGATTGAGAGTTACAAACAAACAAACAAACATACATACATACATCAAGGGGGAGATTATAAAAGCCTGTTAATAATAAAAATAGATAGTTTTCATTCATTTCATTTCCAATAATAAAATTGTAAGAAGTAATACTGAACTATAGAAACATGAAATTTTCAAATCAACATTCCTCCTCAAACATCTCATCTTTTTATTTCTTCTTCAAACATTGGAGGTGTTATCCTGTAAGAGAAATGAAAGATCATCGTGTGAAAAATAAGTTCAAACGTTCCTTTTCGATACATTTCACAATCTAAATCGTCTAAAGTTAACAAAATTGGAGAATGTGATAAACTGAAACAATAAACAAAAGCACGGCAGCCAACATTTTTGCAAAATGATATTTTTCTGTATGGAAAATTTTCTTTAATACAACCATTTAGATGAAAAAGTGGAATTTGTCCCATGGACCTCAGTATACTACTCTGTATAAAACATCTCTCAAAATCTATTTTCCGGGAATGACAACCCTCATAACTCAAAACTTGTGCGAGATAAGGAATAACTTGGTATAACACGTTAATGTGCGATTCCTACTATCAGTTGTCATATGATACGCAGTGAAAACCTGAAAGCCCATAGTTTGAATCCAACTTATCCACACATGGAGAATAACTGAATGAGTAGAACGAGCCATTCACGCTAACCAACCGGCTACCGACTACTATAGGTTGTTTGAGCAGAGAATAATAATGTTACTTTTTTTTAAGTTGTTTTTCATTAGAATTGTGAAAGACACCTCTAGAAATGGTCGTCCACAGAACTCTATACAGGCACTTTTCATTTTACAATGCTGACGGTTCTGCACCCTTCAGAATTATACAATTATCAATACAGGAATGAACACCAATTCAATGATGGATACTACTTTGCACTGACGAGTGGCCAATTAGCTTGAAAGCGGTTTGCATGTGTATTCCACTAATTGTAAATCAATTCCGGAGGTTGTATCGCCAACACCATATGCAGGAATTACTTATGTGAAGAATGCTGCACTGACATCTGTCGGATATAATCCAACGCCTTTTGTGATATTAGCCAGGGAAATAGTTGTTTTCTGATAGATGTCAGTCAATTAACCTACAGTATAGATGAGTTGAGACAGTCCTGAACGTTCAAAATGTTATTTTCCATGGAAATTTATTTTTAAAATTTTTCATTTATACGACGTCACTGACGGCTTGTTAGGTATCGAAAGGGACATAACCTATGTACTGTGGAAATGTCTGCTTGTTTTTAAAGGAAAAAACACAAGCACTACAGGAAAATCCTCAAAGCGCTCTCAGAGCGGTGCCTGTGCGAAAGTAGCGATTAAAATTGAATTTGAATCGCTGGAGATTAAATCCATTTGGGAAAAAAAATTCTCAGGAAGTGTATTCCATATAAACGCAGTTCTCCAGATGAAAGAATTCCTAAACAGTGAAATTCAAGGTGCATCGAGTTCAACCTCAAAACGATGAGCAGCCATAGTCCGTCGCGTATTTCCGATATGTACCATTCTTGGTGGAATCAAATGTGTCGAGTCACTTAAACACCTCGCGTTGAAAGTATCTATAGAAGAGAGACAAATCTCCAACTTTTCTTCGATGTTTCAGGCTATCAGGGTTGCACGGGATGTTCGCATTCCAATCAGGCAGATGGCTTTTCTCTGGATGGAATCCAGCAGCTTCAGGGTATACTTGGGGACAGAGCTTCATACATGAGAACAATACTTCAAAGAAGGACTGATCTGAGTTTTATAAAACATCAAAAGTTTTTGAGGTGTGTACAGTTTTCTGGTTCGGAACAGTGTTCCAAGCTTTTGAGAAGCAGCCTTCGCAATTCCAGGAACAAGATTGTGCCAAAACGTATTGGTGTCCATTTTAATCCCCAACAAACGTATGGAAGCAGAAAGCGGAATTATCTGACCTGAGATTCTTATACCCGGTTCCGAAACATTTATCGTCTTGGAGAAAACTGATGCCTGAGTTTTGTGGCATTGAATTGAACCTGATTACTTTCACCCCAATTCGAAATCCTTTCTAGATCCTCATTAAGATATGTAACCTCCTACTGCCGGTCAAGATGTGTCCCCGTAGCCGATATCCTGGAATATATTGGATTCTTGTTAGTTGGTATACAATAAAAAGAGGATTGGAGATATTATGGATTCCTGGGGAACACCAGAGTTTATGGTAAAAGTATTCGAGAGAAAAACATCGACGCCACTTGCAGGGAATGACGTTCTTTCAGGAAGCTGGAGAGCCGTACACAGAAACGATCCGATAAGCTATAGTATCGAAGTTTGGCCTGCAAACCCTCATGCCACACACAGTCAAAGGTATTAGAAGTATTAAGCGCAACAGCTCTTGATTCCACATGTTTCTTGATTGCGTTATTCCAAATATGAGTGACATACACGATAGAAAGTCGCCTTTTGATCTTTGTTTCCGAAAGCCATATTGACAATCGCTCAAGATGTTGAAGCCTTTCAAATATTTGAGAATATGGTGGTTTACGACTTTCTTCATAATTTTTGATATCACTGATAACAAAGCGACTGGTCTATAGTTATTTGTGAGATTTTTCTTTCCCTTTTTGGGAATGAGCAATCTTCCATCATGAAAGAAAAACACTTTTCTCGTAAGACAGGTTGAGAAGTCTGCAAAATACTGATGTGAGTTCATTTCCGCACTTTTCAAGTACGACCCCGGGTACTTCATCAGGGCCAGACGCCTCAATGATATTGAGCTGTTTCAAAATTTGCCTGACTAGATGCTGTCGAAAAGTAGTTCCAGCATTGTGGATTCTAGTGTAGATTTTAGTGTGGGAATAGTGGGTGTTGCCTTTCCCAGAAAATCGACTGTGGAGTGGGACAAAAATTGTTCAGCTAGCTAGCAGATTTGCTTCTTCTATGCCTATTGTTGCAATTGTGTTAGTGGTGGAATTGTGGATTTTGAAGAGTACTAATCGTCAGCTTTATCTACCAATCAGAAAAAAAAAATCTGTTGCGAGCATTAACAAATCTAGTTCAATTTTTGTCACTGACAAATTGGCGTCACTGCCTGTAGGCGAGATTTTTGGAGGCGATAGCTTGTTCGCAATTTTTGTTGAACCAAGGTTTGTCGTTAGAAGGTCGTTCAATTGAAAAAAAAATGTATGCATCCATGGATGATAGAATAACTTCCGTGACTTCAGAAGCACAAGTTGATGAATCTCTAGAGCTGGAACAAACATTGAGCCAAGGGAAATTTCGGAAATAGTGTAGAAGATCCTCCCATTCAGCTGATCTGTACTGCCAATCAGAAGATCCCAATGGAGACCTTACGGTGACTGTGTGAATTTCTGGATATACTACGACGAAAGAAGTTTATGAATAGAAAATAATCGCAACTACAATTCCATTTCACTGAACAATCAGAATAGCATATTTCGATATACATTATGAAAATATTTTCTTTGCCCTGCGACTGCCATCAACTTAAGTTGATGTAAACTACTTGAAAATAGTTCAACAAACCTGGGTCGAACCCTTCTGGATCTGTACGTTAAGGAGGTTACGGTAATGGCCATGTTACGATTGCGCACGGTTGGTGTAAACCTTGAAGTAAAAATGGGTCAATTGAGGCTGGGCCTATGGCCTACTGCGCAACCTCTGCTGCAGACAACCAGTGATGCAATTGAACTCAGGTTTGTGTTTAGTAAACCCTACAAAATACAAATAAAACAGAACACAGAGACGGCACAGACGGCTCAAAACCCAAAGAATGTTCAGGATGTGGCGTGTATCCCAGATCACTAAGACTAAGGATTAAGTGGAAAATGGGAAAAAATACCAGCGTGGTCCGAACAGAACTGGCTGGTATCTCAATCGCCACAAAAGAAATAACCAGGAAAGGAATTTCTGGCAAAGACATAACAATCTGCACTGATATTAGACAAGCTGTATTAGCCTTGAACAGACAACGTGTTACCTCAGGGCTAGTACTAGAGTGCCACCAAGATTTAGCCAAAGCCTCGGGTATGACAGGAGTGAAGGTAATCGCTTTGCCGACTCTTTAGCCAAGGAAGCGGTTGGACTGAGAATTTTAGGACCTGATGACTTAGACAATTGCGGAACTAGCCAAATGTTACACCCATGCTCAATCCCTGAAGAGATGGGATAGAATCACCTTGGGCGACCCTGGGAAGCTGATTCCGAAGAAATATCTGGCGATGACCAGGAAAAATCTACGCTTAACAGTAGGATTTCTGACTGGCCACTGTGAAAAAATAAAACACCTCCGTAATATGAGGCTAGTAGACACACCTCTATGTAGGATGTGTGAACAGGAAGATGAGACTGTCAGGCATGTCCTATGCGATTGCCCGGAGTTATCGTCAATCAGAGAGTGGGTGTCATGGCCTACACCTGCCGATATAAAGAAGATGTCTCCCAGATATCTCCCACCTTCCTTGAAAAGACAGGATGGACGATGACCTAGGAGGACAACTCTTCGGGAGGATGTACAATTGGTCACATGTGGCCTAAGTGCTGTGGCCTTACACTCACCCTCTCTACAGATACAGATACAGTTCAACAAACCAAAACCGGTCGTAACAAATAAAAAACCCAGTAGAAATCGGACAGAAGTTATTTTCTGCATCTAATGTTCAATATGAATCTTTACAAAATAAATAGGTCATCAATCAAATAGCTTTGTGGATATATTTTCCAAATATCGAAAACATTATCGAAAGACCTCAGAATGTCATCAATAAATTTCTATTTTTTGACGAAAACTCTGTTTTTCATCAATAATATGAGAGCAATCAGCATAATGTCCTAGGAACTCTTCATTTCATCTATTGCTGGATCTATTATTGTTATTGCTAAAAAATAACAAAGTTGGACTTGTAATGCACTCTTTGGAACTTTTGGTGTAGTAATGAATATTACTGGAGTTTTTTCCCAACACCAAACCGTTATTTTTAACACCTCGACAAGTGTGTCGACCACTAAGTGATCATCTTCAAGAGGAGGATCAATTTGATCTTCCTCCAATAAAGTTAGAGTTTGAAGAAATCGACATCTGAGAAAATTCCTACACGGTAATGAATGCAGGCCTAACTTCTCGTATTTTAATTTTCCTCGTTATCTAGAAGGACATGTATTTTATGAAATATTCAAATGATACTCATGAAAATGAATCAATCATCAGGTCAATCGTTTCTGGGACACCATAACAGAATAACGAAATAAAAATTACAATAATATGTTGTTTTGATGTGTTCGGAATTTGAATAGCCTATCTCTTTTGTCACTGTTTATGATCCACCCATTGTTGATTACAATGAAATGTATGCAAATAAAATAACGTTGAACCAAACACACCTATTATTAAAATTTATAATAATAATTACGGCCGGATGTGACACAAATATTATCAGCGTTACAACAGAAAGTGCAGTGGAAAAACGGATTCATACAAAACTACTCGTAAATATGATTTGAATGAATTCGGTATTCAAAATAGTGATAACATTAAATTATTGCCATAATTACTCGAAATATCTACTGATACATTCGTAAAATGAAATTGTTAATTTTTGTTGGGAACCAAAATAACACCTGAATGAAATATCATCAACTATAATGCTGAACATGCTTTCATTTTTAATATCTATTAATACATATCAATACGTCTGTATTCACCATAAAAAGACATTTCTTTTAATGTCCCCCCTCGTTTATTTTTTGAACGGGTCAACTAAAAAAATTGAAATTTGGAATAATGAAATAAATGCATGAATACTTTATTTTGAAGTAAAATTGACAGATGAAACTTTCAAGATGGCGACTGGGCGCCATGTGGGTAAAAATGTAATGGAAAGGTGGGGCTTTGCGACACATCTCTTTGAAGCTCCTGATGAATACTTCACAACCCTAGAATATGGAGTCAATATATTCACCTACTACAAAATGGCGGAACATTTAATAATTTTTTGAAGACATACACATTGATATCGATATTTCCAGAAATATTCCTTTTTATCTACCATATGGCAATTCCAACAAGCCGATAAGGATTGTTAAGTTATTTTTTGTTCATAAAAAAGACACAAAATGTCAGTACGGTAATGAACATCGTTTACTAGTAGAAAGGTACTACGTCAACAATCTCTAAAATGGTCAATTCTCGTCCATTGGAAGAAAAAATTGAAGCGATTATTATTCACGGTGCGACGCGTAACTTTCACGAGATCGAAAGGATTTTCAATGAACGTTTTCCGAATCGTCCTATCTGTGAAAAAATTTGAGGGAATTCACAACTACCGGTGTACCGGTGTTCATATCAAAAAGCCGCCAGGTCATCCGTCCATTCCGGAAGAACGGCAAGTGCAAATAATTGGTGAGATGGTAGTAAATCCTGAACAGTCTACTTATTCCGTTGCGAATGTTTGTGAGGTGTTTCCTTATTCTATATGTAGATTTTTGAAGAGAGGAATGGTACACCAATTAATTGAAGACGACCCTGATCGAAAAACAGAATTCTGCGAAATCATGACGGAAACCATTGCAAGGTATCCTACCTATCTCCATAATATTTGTTTTAGTGCCGAATGTTATTTTTTTTAACAGCAATGTTCACAGACAAAATTGGCGTTATTGGAGTGACACCAACCCTCACATTTTCCGGGAAACACATACCCAGTATCCAAAAAAATTAACCTTTGGGCAGGAATATTGGGAAACCATATTGTGGGGCCTCTATTTATCGATCAAAATTCAACAGGGGAACTGTATTTGAATATGCTGGAAACTAGTCATGCCTCTCATCACTAAACTCTTCGAAGCGAATCCTAATTAATTCGATATGGATATTGTATTCCAACAAGATGGAGCACCACCACATTACTCCAGACAAGTAAGAAACTATTTGGATACTACTTTTTCCGGTCTTTAGATTGACCGTCGAGGTCCTACAGAATGGTCAGCCCGCTTGCTAGATTTGACACCTTTGGACTTTTTTATGGGGCTATTTGAGGCAAAAGGTGTACAAAACTGAACCTGTTTCAATATTGGATATACGGCAGAGAATAATAAATATTTATAGAGATATTGACGTTACTGTATTCGAAAATGTTCGGCGTGAAATATCGGATAGGCTTATTACCTCATGTTAAGTAGTTGAATGTCAATGTATCCAGGCACGTATTAAAAGTTCCGCCATTTTGTAGTAGCTGAAGATATTTACAGCTTTGGCAAGACAACAGAACAAAAGTCCCAATTATAGAGTCGCACAGATATTACAAAATTCATTATTACGTTCAAATAGTTGAGCTAGATCAAACTAAAGACAATTATTTACAAATAGAAATCAAAATATAGTTACCCTACCTAGTGCATAGTATGTTTCTACAAGAAAATCTTACTTTTGAAAGGGGTAAGTGAAATAAGTCAACAGAGGAAAAAATGGAATTGTATATTTGTTGCATACGTGATATTAAGAAACAATTACTACTTGCTGGAAATAACTTGAATAAATCACCGTTGCGCATGGAATAAACATTTGCCTTGAACGATATCTTTGCCAAACAATATTCTGGATCGATTTTCTTGTTCAACAATTTGCTAAGAAAAATGACGTAGGCAACTTTCCGTCTGGTTTCTAGTTCGTCAATTTTATATATTTTTAGGCTAAAAGTATATGGAGGAAAACTTTGATCAAATCTGAATTTGAAGGAAGCGTATGAACCTCTTCTGAACGTGTCCTATTCTATTTATATATTTTTGGTAAAAAGGATTCCACACTATTGTTGCATACTCAAGGTGGCTTCGTACAATGGAATGAACCTTTTTCCTGAAGTACGAAAAATCACTTACTAGCAGCGCTAGTAGTTCGGACAAACTGCCTAATCCTCATATAAACATATGGTAAAGTACGATTGAAAAAGAATGATTTCAACACAAGAAGATGTTCCTGAAGCAAAACTAAAATTTGCGACTGTAAAGGATAACAAAGTAATATTAAAACGTTGGCTTGTATGCCGTAATTTAAAAGTAAATGTAAAAAAAAGTGAATTAATAGACAGGTTAGTATACAGACTCTAGTAAAAGAGTAGCGGTAGATTCAAACTTTAATAAAAGAAATTAAAAATAATTATGAATTTCAGATTAATTTCCGAGTGAAATATGAATCGAATTCAGATGGTAATGAAATAAATTTAATTAAATATAATAAATGAATATAGCTCAATGAACGATTGAGGTTATATCTCATTCTAATCAATGGTAATTAACTATGAAAAGTTTACTATTCATTTCATGTTTAGAGCATACATATGAATATTTATTTTTAACGCCTAGGTATTAGGATAATAATTTTTCATGACTAGGCATTGAATATGGCATTACTATTATCGATAAGTATCACTAAAATTGACGTTCAATGTCAATAAAAGAAAAACACTTATAAGAATTCACATGATGTAGAAAATATTCATTCGACACCAATATTAACAGCTCAATTTAATTTCATATGGTGCTGGAATCTGGAATATGATTTTTGTTCAAATATTTTGAGCAGGAAGTAAGACGTACTGAGTTGCCCATACTTACAGTGGCATTTCAGGCTAAAAAAACTAACATAAAGAAATGATTGTCTCTGACGGAAAATGCAGTAATATAATGGACACCTTTCCCATTCTCTTTCAAATCAATTGTGAAAATATGCCGACGGGATCTATATTGAATAATATTTTTTCAATATTGTTTTGTATGTACCTGTTATAAACTTTGTACTTTCTTAAAAACAATTAGGTTGAATTGAATGTGATTGTAAGAATTGCAAATATGTTAAACGTTCCACTCATGAAAATGAAATGCAACGCTCCTGGAATAACGAATTTTTGGTAAGAAACAAATGCATATGCAAACCTAAACACTAGAGTACAACGTACTCAAACATGGGATAAAAATAAATGCAAGAATAACAAATGCCGCTTAGAGTGCATATAACACATTTTTTAAACACGTATTTAGAATTTTAAATTTAGTTTGCCAAACATTTTATTCGTAGAGACGGGTGCAATAATAAAAAGTTTACTGCAAAGACGAAAGAAGCGAATGTTTTGCTCTCTTTTCGACGGTTTTAAAATAACGAACACTAACAACATTTTCCTTTTTATTTTCGAGTGTAGGTTGATGTACATGCTTGTCCGTTAACCTATTTTTCTGTTTATTTTAGCTGAAAGTGCAAACGGTCTCTGAGATCACCGAAGTGACTAATTGTTGGCAATTTCCTACTTGCTTCAAAAGTAATCAGATGCTTTGATATAGGCATAATGATAGTACTGATACCTCAAAAACATTCGTTGAAGTGTAGACGATCCTGATATGATGATGTTATTCGAAATGAAACAAAAAATAAAATATATTTATTTGTTCAAAAGACTAGCACTGATCAGTGTAGGAGTCGGTTTTTTAGGAACAAAAACACAAGCACAACAGAAAAATCCTCTAGGCGCTCCCAGAGCGGTGCCTATGCGACAGTAGCGATTCACATTGGATAAGAATCGCTGGAGATTAAATCTGGAAAACGTTCTCAGGTAGTTTATTCCACACAAACGCAGTTCTCTAGATGAAAGAGTTCTTATAAAGTGAATTTCAAGGTGTACTGAGTTGAACCTCAAAACGATGAGCAGCCACAGTCCGTCTCGTATTTCTGATATGAACCGTTCTTGGTGGAATAAAATGTTCCAAGTCATTTGAACACTTCCCGTGAAAGTATCTATAGAAGAGAGACAAATCTCCAACCTTTCTTTGATGTTCCAGACTATCAAGGTTGCAAGTGATGTTGGCGTCTCCAACCAGGCGGATGGCTCTTTTCTGGATGGAATCCAGCAGCTTCAGGGTATCTTTAGAGTGGAGCTTCATACAAGATAACAATACTCCAAAGAAGGTCTCATCTGAGCTTGATAAAGCATCAAAAGTGGCTGGGATGTGTACAGTTTTCTGGTTCCAAGCTTTTGGAAAGCAGTTTCTGCAATTCCAGCGACGTGATTGTGTCAAGACATATTGGTATCCGTTTAACCCCCAACAAACTCATCGAAACAGAAAGCGGAATAGTCTGACCTGACATTACTATGACCGGTTCGGAGACACTTGTCTTCTGGGAGAAAACCGATGCCTGGGTTTTTATGGCATTGAATTGAACCTGGTTAATTTCACCCCAATTCGTAATCACTTTTAGATCCTCATCAAGATATGCAACCTCCTGCTGCCGGTGAAGATGTGCCTCCGTAGCCGATGTCCTGGAATCCAAATGGAATGACGAGACAAGTGTGCTGTCCTCAGCAAAGTAATATATTGGATTCTTGTTTTTTTCCAATAAGTCGTTGATGTATAATAAAAAGAAGGTTAGACGATATAGTTTCCTATTCAATTCCAAATGCAATTTTTCAGGCACAGTTCTAGATGAAACTCTCAGCTGGGACGAATACATTAACAGCATTTGCTCTAAACTGAATAAACAATACTTTGCCATAAATAACCTGAAAAGCTGCCTGAACGAAGAAGGGCTAATCTCAGTCTACTATGCCCTCGTCTACTCGACCATTAGTGAATATTACTGGAGTTTTTTCTCAACATCAAATCGTTATTTTTAACACCTCGACACATGTTTCGATCACTAAGTGATCATCTTCAAAGAGGAGGATTAAAACTGTTTCAATCTTCCTCTTTGAAGATGACCACTTAGTGATAGAAACACGTGTCGAGGTGTTGAAAATAACGATTTGGTGTTGGGTAAAAACTCCAGTAATATTCATTACTACACCAAAGGTTCCAAAGAGTGCATCGATCATTAGTTACAACATCTTAGTCTATGGGCTAGCAACTTCCAGTAACAGAGTTTTTCTGGCACAAAAAAGAATAATCCCTGCTATGTTCAGACTAGACTATCATGAGTCCTGCCGAGAAATATTCAGAACAAAGCAATTATTAACTTTCACAGGTATTTATTCATATGAACTATTAACATATGTTTACAAGAATAAAAATAACTTTGAGCTTAATAGCGACATTCATGACTAGCAAACACGACAAAAAAATCAATTCAGATTGAAAAAGGTGGAATACTCTAGTTATAAAAAATCACGAGATTACGCTGGTATGCAGTACTTCAACATTTTACCAAACGATTTGAAAACTATAACAATCCTGGCCAGATTCAAACATAGTCTTAAGTCGTTTTTGATCACGAATACATTTTATAACTGTAATAAACTCACTTCAGGTTCATTTATAAGGAACGGAATGAAACGACTTCGTAGAAAAACTTCCTCTATTCAGAATAACTCAAATTGATCTACCTTGTTTCAATTACATGATCCTCGTCGTAATCCTTCCCTATCTCAATGTTACATAATGTTTTAATAACATAAGATCGGCATACATCGAAAAGAGCTGTCCTGGCACGTATTAGGTGTTCTAATTAGAATATTGTTTATTTCTCAATTTGTTATTGTTCCACATTATTTGCTATACCAGTANCGGATCAGGACCGCAACTTCGAATCGGATTTATGGAAGGAAGTGATGACTCTGTTGGGAATGAAGAAGAGAAGAACAACTGCTCTTCACCCACAATCTGATGGAATGGTAGAGAGGCATAATCGCACCATCAATAACTACCTTTCGATGTTTGCCAAAGAGACTGGGATAAATTGGTTTTTCTTTTTCTGTTGGAATACAGGAGCTCCCAATATGACGCGACAGGTTACACACCATCCATGTTGTTAACTGGTAGGGAACTGAAGTTTCCGATAGATGTATTGTGTGGCAGTCCTTTCGATGAATATCAAGAGGTACCTCTTTCAGAGTGTGTGAATGACCTGAAGGAGAGACTGGAAATTGTACATGAATTAGCCAGGACCAAATTACAACTTTCCAGTGACAGAATAAAGTTAATATTTGACAAAAAGTCGCTGCCAGTGAGCTTCAAGAAGGGCGATGCAGTGTGGCTCTACTAACACCAACATCGGAAAGGTTTGTGTCCCAAGTTGCAGAGACCATGGCAAGGACCTTAAATAATGTACGGAACGCTTTCGAGAGTATAGATACTGTATTATTGTGTGGAACTAGGTGGAGGTCATTTTGAAGAATTTATTCGTTTTTTTGGTTTTCACTGATATTATTTGTTGTTGATTTTCTTATTAAAACGAATGACAGTGAATTTTCTGTTTTTTCTTAAATAAAACGTGCAATATTCAATTTTTAATAACGAATGAACCAATTTCGAAAAAAATCACAGAAGTAATGGAGGGACAAAAGACCTTTCAAATAATGTATCACTCGACCCCCCATGCATTTGAAAAAAATAGGGAGGTAGTTGCTGACCGCAGGGGGTGAAATTTCGGGTATGATTTCCATATCAGAGTTAGTCCCTCTATAAATGAAAATTGACGTGCTCTTTGGACGTGTAACGGACGTGTAACGGACGTGTAATTTTTCGATTACACGCCCGTTTCTGACAGGGGGGTGAAGTTTTCGTTGGAACGCCCTGTATATTTGTCGATGTTATATCAATTCTACAAGTGAATTGGTAAAGATTTGTCGATTATCATTTTTTTTTCGATTCGATTCGAACCATCGATAATATGCATCTCCCAGTGTGAGTTTTAGGCAAAATGGTATCGATTTTCATTTTTCACGAAACAATGAAGTTAAAATCATAATAGAAACTCTTTTTAGATTGAAAGAGTACGTAGATGAACGTCTTGAATGAATATGTTGAAAATTCTCTCCGCTATTTCAGCCATTTTACTTCATTGAAAAACGTACATTTCATAACAAGCAATTTTCTCACTCACCAGGAAAAAAATACTCTTCTCGATGCGTGTTTCACCAACCAAATTGGCGTTTTCAGGATCCACAAATGGAGTGTCAAAATTTCAGCTGTTTACCATGTTTAGTGTGTTGGTGAGAGGCATAAATGTTAGAACTGTTTTGCCTGTTCGGCGATTTTCTGCTGTCAAAAAATTTTGATCAAATTTTGTGTGGAGAAGTGCTCAGAAATTCTCAAAATATTGACAGTGGCATATGGTGATTGTACTCTGAACCAAAAAAATATTTACAAGTGGTACAAGCTTTTCACAGAAGGTCGAGAGAAAGCGAATGACAACGCTCGCCTTGGGCGACCCAGCACATCAGGGATTTTTTTAATTCGTATCTGAAAGTAACTTTTCTGCATGATCTACACATGTTTTTGAAATTGATGGCTTTTTTACTCCATTCAGAATTTTCCCACATTTTTTATAAAGAGGCAGAATTCGAAAGCCAAAACCTTCTTTTCTCGAAAACTAGTCTCTCCTAAAAATATATCCGTTCCAATTTGATCAGAAATATCTATTGAAACTACCTATTTTCAGTTACACAAATTTTTATGTAGTTTGAAAAATGATGAAAGTCCTCTACAAACTTCCATCTTCATATAACAAATATTATCTAGGAACCACTAAAACGATTTACCTAAATATTTTTCAGTCCCGGTCCGTCACGGCATCCCGTCCGAATAATTAAAAAAAACAAACGCAGTCGTACACCCACAACTGGAGGCTAGCCTCCTCTAACGCTATAATTTCTGCAACTGAAATTACTAATCAGGACATATGTGCCTGCTTGTTTCGGTCTGGTGGAGCTTGTGTTTTTTTAAACGGTCGGAGGCTTGGCTACCCTGCAACGTATGGCATTCATTATTTCGGGTTAATGGTCTATTCGTTGATGCAGAATACAGTGTGGTACGTGCTACGTAGTGAGTGATAGTGTCTTTTCGGGCATGTATTTATATTGAAAATTAATGGTAGAGTAATGATATCCAAGAATTTTTAGAAAAAAATAATCAATATCTTTTAATTTATTTTGATGAATAGCCTCAAATTTTATGGGGGGCTAAGCCTCCCTTGCCTCCTCTGACGGAGCCGCTTCTGCTTTCTAGCATTTTCTAGACCGAAACATACAACGGAACGCTTCGAAAAAATGTAGTAAAAACCATCCATAAGATTTAGCTAGGCCCAGAAAAACTTTAAATCGAAATGTCGATTTCTGTAATTCGACAAAATTTCGGAAAATTTGAATGCGAGGTTGTCTTAGGCATTTTTTTGATACTTATGGTAATTACCGTTCCCCACTGAAACGGTAGTCCAAGAATGATTATATGGATAAAACTCTTCTTCATAATGAATGCCTTAGTTCCTCTTATCTTCCTAACCATAAAATGAGAGCATGACGCAATTTCAATTGTATTCTCTTTTTTCATCCACCATTACCAAGCACGAATTTGATGGTACAATGAAACGTTGTATCACAAAGCTGCTCGAAAAACCTCCATTGAATGACTGTGAAACGAAAACAAGAACTCCGTGGAGTTTCGGTGATGATGGGGTGAATATTTTAACGGCCCGGTGATCAAACTAAGGGTATTTTAATACTTTTGGCTCACGAGATTTATTTTTAATGTTGCTGGGTAGCTAGGCAAACGTTAAAGAAAATGAATGTTTGTTCCATTCCATTCTTTCTCATTCATAAAAATGTGTCGTTTAGAAATATTCGAAGAGACTAATGCCGCAAGATGCTAGTGCAAAAATCTAGTGCTATGAAACCATGTGATATTGTGTAAAAAGTTCAAATTGAAAGGGTATATTTTCAGGATTATTGGAAAAGTAAGGTGTTGGCTTCCTGTTTCTCCAGAAAGGTAGGAAGTAATCAACAAAGATAATGAACTCATGCAAAAAAATAACTCTTGGATACAAACTGTTAGAAAAAGCTATGTTTCCATATAAACATTGAATTACATGAACAAATGATTTTGTATGAACACCGAATTATACAAAAACACTTCTCTCAATTCCGTTTGTATTCCAAACATTCGTAACGGAATCGAAATCAGATATAATTCACAGGATTCCTGCAAGATATAATGAATGAAAGAAGTAAAATTTCACTTATATGGAACACTGTTTTCCTCACTGGAATATCCGATGTTTCGCCGTAAGACACTTGCCTTATCGAATCTTCAGTACTGAATAATGATAACATTTTAAGAAAAAACACTCAATTCGCTCATAAAATTACAACCTTTTGTCACAGAACGAGTTGAATCCACCTATAAAGTACGCAAATAACATGCATTCGCTTATTTGACCAAATCCCAGCCATAGGTATCTGGTGATGCACTGTTTGGAACCTTTGGCGTATCAATGATTACTACTAAAGTTTTATCCCAACACCAAACCGTTATTTCAACACCTCGACACGTATTTCGATCACCAAGTAATCACCTTCAAGAGAAAGATTAAACTGGAAGTTCGATCTTCCTCTTGGAAGAGGAGAAGGAAGTTCAACCTTTCTCTTGAAGATGATCACTCGGTGATCGAAACACGTGTCGAGGTGTTCGAGTTTCCCTTCCAAAAATAAGATTGAACTTCCACTTTAAAAGATGTGAAAGATTGAACTTTCCTTTCCAAGAGGAAGAATAAACTTCCATTTCAATCTTCCGCTTGAAGATGATCACTTGGTGATCGAAATACGTGTCGAGATATTAAAATAACGGTTAGGTGTTGTGATGAAACTCCAGTAATATTCAATGGTATTTTGTTCAAATTGAAAGGGTATATTTTAGCAGAGATAAATTTTTGGGAAAGAAAGGTTTTTTCCTTCTACTTCTTCTATCTTGACACAAAAAAGGTGGGAATATTCCATCGGACTACCAGTGGGGATGACAGTGTTCAAGTAAGTGAAATGTTTCTTCTTTCATTCATAATATTGTGTAGGAATATTGTGTAGGTATTCTGTAAATGATATCTGATTCGAATCCGTTACGAATGTTTGGAATACAAACGGAATCGAGAAAAGTGTTTTTCGCATGAAGTATTTGTTCCAAAAGTATTTTTCTTTCATGTAATTTAATGTTTATATGAAAATAGCTGTTTCGGGAGGGCTTTTTCTCCCAGTTTGTATCTGAAAGTTACTTCTTTACATGATCTACACATCTACGTATAGCGAAAACTATTTTCATTGATTGCTTCCATCCTTTGGTAGATTTCCACATTCTTCATATTAAGACAGAGAAGTAGAAATCTAAAACCTTTCTTTATCAAAAAGTGTAAAAAGTTCTTTTCAAAATAATTTCCTTACGATGAAGAATAACTCAAATATCTTCAAATAATTGTTATCAATGAATGGTTTTGAGTTGTAAAGCAGGTTTCTACAAACTTAAACCTGTTGTCCGCTTCAACCTAGTTCGAAAAATGATACTCTGAAGGAATTTGATTATTGGAAATTATCGACTATATGTTGATGATAGACACTACCTCCGAAACGGGTCTGCAAGTGTGTTCCAATAAATGAAAATCCATTGCGACAGTTGTATCACCAACAGCATATGCAGGAATAACTTCAGTGGAGAATCTTGCACTGACACCTGTCGAATATGATCCAACGTCCTTCGTGGTATTACCCAGGGGAGTATTTGTTTTCTGATGGGTGTCAATTTATTAACCTTCAGTATAGGGAGTTGAGACTGGCCTGAACAAATTGTTCCTTCAGATTATTTGATTTATAGCCCGTATTCAAGTGTGCTCACTGACTATATGTGAAAAGTACAACTTGGGTGTTCATTTTCATCTCAAATTCTTAAATTCGAATTGAATATCTTACTAAACCGAAATGTTGAAAAAAATACATTGTTTAAAAGTATGAGTTTATTCACGATCAAATAAATTTTCAAAAACTTTCTTTCCAACATAAATCTCTCGAGTTTTATTTCTTTGTCAAAAATGTACGTTTTGTTTTTAGAACATTCGGTTCGTTTTATATTTTTTAATGTTCGATACCATATCAGGCAATGACATTTTCACTACGTGTGGAATGGTTGATATTTTATTTTATCCAATATTTTATTGATAACCTTATTGCATGAGTATGGTCGTAGTAAACAGGAATTAAACGTTTATATAAGAACAGAATCCAGATTTTGTTTCTTCATCATAAGTTCCAGTACACTTCAGAAAGATCTTCAGGATATCAATATGCAATATCAATATTGCAACTCAATCCGCAATGCTAT
Source organism: Leptinotarsa decemlineata (assembly GCF_000500325.1). Taxonomy (NCBI): domain Eukaryota; kingdom Metazoa; phylum Arthropoda; class Insecta; order Coleoptera; family Chrysomelidae; genus Leptinotarsa; species Leptinotarsa decemlineata. Next base: position 101,018 of record NW_019290002.1, on the reverse strand, counting down.
GTAAAGTGCATTTAATGTTCCCCCTTTTATTTTTTGAACGGATCAACTCAAAAAATTTAAATTTGGGATATTGAAATTAATGCATGAATACTTTATTTTGAAGTGAAATTGAAAGATGAAGCTTTCAAGATGGCAACTGGGCGCCATCTGGGAAAAAAATTTAACCTGGAGCTTGTGACACATCGTTTTGAAACTCCTGACAAATGCTTCACAATCCTAGAATATGATGTCAATATCTTCGACTACTACAAAAAGGCGGAACTTTTAATAATTGCCTGAATACATTGACATACAACTACATAATATGAGGTGATAAAAGCTTGAGGTCAGTTCAAAAGATGTTCGAAATGGTTATCTTGAACTTCTTGACATATGAATAGTCTATCCGATATTTCACGCCGAACATTTTTGAACATAATAACGTCAATATCTCTACAAATATGTATTATTTTCTGCCGTATCTCCAATATTGAAGTAGGTCCAGTTGCGTACACCTTTTGCTTCAAATAGCCCTATAAAAAAAGTCCAGAGGTGTCAAATCTAGCAAGCGGGCTGGCCATTCTGTAGGACCTCGACGACTAATCCAACGACCGGGAAAAGTAGTATCCAGATAGTTTCTTACTTGTCTAGAGTAATGTGGTAGTGCTCCATCTTGTTGGAATACAATATCCATATCGAATTCATTAGGATTCGCTTCGACGATTTCAGTGATGAGAGGGTCAACAGTGGTTTCCAGTAGAGGTCCTACAATATGGTTTCCTAATATTCCTGCCCATACATTGATTTTTTCTGGATATTGGGTATGTGTTTTCTGGAAAACGTGAGAGTTGGTGTCACTCCAATAACGGCAATTTTGTCTGTGGTCATTGCCGTTTAGAAAAAATGTACATTCGTCACTAAAATAAATATTGTGGAGATAGGTAGGATGCCTTGCAATGGTTTCCATCATGATTTCGCAGAATTCTGTTCTTTGATCAGCGTCATTCTTCAGTTCATTGGTGTACCATTTTAATTTTGTATGGATGATACCTATTCCTCTTCAAAATTCTCTACGCAGTATAAGGAGACACCTCACAAACATTCGCGATGGAATAAGTTGACTGTTCAGGATTAACTACCATCCCACCAATATTTGCACTTGCTGTTCTTTCGGAATGGACGGATGACCTGGAACCTTTTTGTTATGTACACTAACGGTAATTGTGAATTTGAATACAAGTTCCCTCAAACATTTTCTACAGATAGGACGATTAGGAAAACGTTCATTGAAAATCCTTTCGGTCTCGTGAAAATCACGCGTCGCAATTTTTTTTTCCAATGGACGAGAATTGACCATTTTAGAGATAGATGACCAAAAACTAAATGAGAATATTTCAACTGAACAATGATGTTCATTGTCGTACTGACATTTTTTGTCGTTTTCATGAAAAAAAATAACTTAACAAACCTTATCGGGTTGTTGGAATTGCCATATGGCAGATAGAAAGGAATATTTCTAGAAATATCGATAATAATGTAGTTGCCTTAGTCTCTTGATCATATACTGCGTATGTTCATCCCATCGTAAATGCTGGTCAATTATGACTCCTAAATATTTAAGTTTAATCGATTTTTCGATCGTAGGACATTGGCAGATATTTTGAGCGCAATTTATTTTATGTATCTTCAAAAACTTTTCATTGGGTTGGTCGCTATATAATGAATGTTTTTCTGTGAGTCAAATGGAGATTTCATTGTTCTCTCTGTGAAAGTCATCCTTCACACGTTCAATTCTGAAGAGTATTTTTTGTTGTACTCCATGAGAGTTTCACTCCAATCATTTATAAGCTCAGACATCTTATTTATTTGATAGAGTGAATTTTCAGGTCATTTCCATATCTTGTGAAATCATGATATTGAAAAACATGGTTATTGGACAAATTTGAAACTGAGCGGCAGAATTGTTATCCAACATCTCGAGGTCTTGCTTCATTACTTTCGATAATATACTCAAGTAATACCACAGGCGTATTTCAACTATTTTAATAAGAAACTTAATAAGTAACCAAAATAACGACTGCAACCTGTATACTCTCCACACTCCAATCGAGTGACATATTGCTTCCGGCACAATATCCCGCCAATTTTCTGCCAATATAATGCCAGAAAATATTTTCCAACAAGCCAAGCTCGAGATAGCTTCGACAAGTCAACCCGTGTCAACATTGTAAGGGTAATTAGGAAGATTACCCTTTAGCACTTGTTTTCCATTCGAGTGCTTCTGGCCCCCGCGCTCACAGAGCGAAAATACTTGTTTTCCTGCATGTAAACGTCACGTTATCCAGAGAATCTCAAAGTGAAAACGTATGATAAGAGGGGTGACATCATCGTTGCCATCTATAACGTATTCACGTTGGAACAAAGCAATTAGTTTTTCAGGTAGATATGTGAGGTTTTTCCTCCTATTTATGAGATAGTTGAAAGTTACCGTTGACATATTTTTCAAATTCATTAGTGAAATCTAAAGAAATGAACTTTAAATGTTCAAGCCCGTCTCGGATATACCTACACAGTAGGTTGAATGAACTGACGCCTATCAGAAAACAACTACTTCACTAGCTAATACCACGAACTATCTTGCACTGACGAGTGGCTAAGGAGCCCGAAACCGGTCTGCAAGTGTGCCCGTTCCAAAATTTAAAGTTGACTCTTTCAATTGTATTGCCAATTGCATATTCAGGAAATTTTCTGTGTAGATTCCTGCACTGACGCCTGTCGGATATAATCCAACGCCGTTCGTGGTATTAGCCAGTGGAGTAGTTGTTTTCTGATAGGCGTCAGTCCATTCAACCTTTTGTGTAGATTTATCCGTGACGAGCTTGAACATTTGAAGTTCTTTTCTTCAGATTTGTTTACTACCTGTTTTCGAGCATAGCCCACTGACTAATGAGAAATTTCATTGGTGAATACTCAGAAACAGTTCTTGAAGTGTGAAGTTCAATCATGAACGAAAGGTGTGCGCTATAAAATAGCAGCGGATCGGAGCAAATAGTGCAGTCGGAGGCAAGAAAAATGAGAAATCTTTTTTTTGTTCAAGATTTCGAGACTTTATTGAATCTTCTTCAGGAACTACAAGGTGAGGTTATACAAATGAAACAAGCGATAAATTATGAAGTCTGAGAAATGAAAGAACACTCAAAAAGTTTGAACACTTGGAAAACAACAATACTTAGTGGAAACGGGAAATGGCGCGAATAAAATCAGACTTAAATTGAAAGGAGTATATTTTTAGGGGATAATAATTTTTGGAAAAGAAAGGTTTTGCAAAATAAGGAAGGAAGCAATGGACAGCAGTATGTCTTGGCACAATCATGTCGCTGGAATTGCAAAGGTTGCTTCTCAAAAGCTTGGAACACTGGTCCGAACCAGATAAATGTACACACTTCAGCAACTTTTGATGCTTGATATAGCTCAGATCAGACCTTCTTTGGAGTATTGTTCTGATGTATGGAGGTCCGCCCCCAAACATACTCTGAAGTTGCTGGATTCCATCCAGAAAACCAACATCCGCCTGATTAGAGATGCGAACTTCACGTGCAACCTTGATGGCCTGGAACATCGCAGAATGGTTGGAGATTTGTCTCTCTTCTATAGATACTCTCACGGAAAGTGTTCAAGTGACTTGTCACATTTGATTCTACCAACGGTAAACATCAGAAATATGCGACGGACTGTGGCTGTTCATCGTTTTGAGGTTCAACTCAGTGCACCTAAAACTCCAGTGTCTAAGAACTCTTTCATTTTTGGAGAACTGGTTTTATGTAGAATGAACTACCTGAGAACATTTTTCCAAACGAATTTAATCTCCAGCGATTCAAATCCAATGTGAATCGCTCCTTTCGCACAGGCACCGCTCTGAAAGCGCCTCAAGGATTTTCCAGAAGTGCTTGTGTTTTGTCCTTAGAAAAAAAATTCAATCTAAAAAATGTGTAAATCATGCAAAGAAGAGACTTTCAGACACAAACTGGAAGAAAAGTCTTCTCGAAACAGCTACTTTCATATAAACTTTGAATTACACAAAAAAATACTTTCCACACAAATACTTCTATACAAACACTGAATAATACAAAAGCACTTTTCTCTATTCAGTTTGTATTCCAAAAATTCGTTATGAAATCGATTCAAATATCATTCACAGGATTGCCACGCAATACAGAAGTAAAATTTCATCCCACATTGAGGACTGTCATCCCACATTTTTTTGTATAAAGATAGAGAAGTAAAAAGCCAAAACATGTCTTTTCTATTAACCAGAATGGTTTCAATTTTTTATAAAACGAAATTTTTGGTGTTTCTTCACGAGTGTCCTCAACATCTTTCAGAATACTTTGGATTAACGATTCAAGGTCGTACCTATAAAGGGTACAGAAATAGTGAGGGAACTGGATTTGGCAGGTTAACCCGTGAAGTTGCAATCCTCACAAACTGATCTTTTTTTTTCAAGCAAGGGTTCAAAAGTGTCCCAGGTTTCGACTACTATATCATCATCAATCATAATTAGGAGTAGTCATGATAAATATATATCTATATCATCTATATTTCCCGGTTTGTATAAAACAGACTATCATATCCCATTTGTAATAATTCTCATACTTCATCACGAATATGCATCATGTTTTATTGGCGAATCGTCCAAAGCCTACTTGATTAAAGTGTGCGTTTCGAAGTCTACATGAAAACACCTGCAAGCACTGTATTTTAAATATCACTCTAGTAAAACATTAGGTGTGCTACAGTTTTCGACATTCAGGCAAGATACCTCACAGAGTTCAGTCTGGCAGTTGTTTCTCGTTCAACAGCTACAGACCGGTTTCGAAGTATTACCTCTCATCGGTGCAGGAAAGATCCGACCCAAACAGCAAAGTGCATATATTCTTTTTTCAATGTAACAAACTTCTAACGGCGAACTTCAGATCAAAAAAGATTGCGAGCAAGCTGTTGCCTCCAAAAATTTCGACCGCCGGCAGTGGCGCAAAAATTCCAGTACCAAAAACCGAACTAGCTTTGGTAATGCTCGCAAAACCTGCTAACTTAAGATAAATGCATGCAAACAACCTCACAATCAAATAATTAGGGATAAACTGCTTACCAATCCCAACGGGTCTAGATCCTTCTGGTCGGTAGCTGAAGCTACTGATTGAAACGGTTACAAAATCCACAATTCCACCACTAACACAAGCGGATGGTCAAGTACAACAACAGCCATAGAAAAAGCCAATCTACTAGCTGAACAATTTGCGTCCTACTCCAATGTCGATTTTCTGGGAAAAACACCACCAACTATCTTCACACTAGTATCCATAATGCCATAGTCAGGTGAATTTTTGAAAGGCTTGATATCAACAAGGCGACTGGTTCTGATGAAGTGCGCCATTGAATTCACTCCAATATTTTGCAGACTTTTCAACCTATCCTACGAAGAAGGAGTTTTTCCTTCTTGTTGGGAGACTGTTCGCATTCAGCCTATTCCCAAAAACAGCAAGAAAAAGTGTCCAAATAACTATAGACCAGTCGCTTTATTATCAATGATATTAAATATCATGGAGAAAGCCATGAACCAACATATCCCTAAATATTTGAAAGGCTTCAACATCTTGAGCGATCATCAGTATGGCATTCGGAAACAAGGATCAAGAAGAGATCTTCTGTCCTATGTCACCCATATTTGAAATAATCCAATCGAGAAACATGGAGCGTCAAGAGCTGTTGCGGCTATTGACCGTATATAGCATGGGGGTTTGCTGGCCAAGCTTAGTTGCTATGGCATATCGGATCTTTTTTGTGTATAATAACGTTTCCTGCAGTGGCCGTCGATGGATATCTCTCGAATACTTTCACCATCAACGCTTGTGTTCCCTAAGGATTCAAATTGTCTCCAATTCTCTTTTTATTGAATATCAAAGACTCATTAGAGAAAACCAAGAATCCTGACGACAACACACTTGTCTCGTCATTTCATTTGGATTCCAAGACATCGACTGCGGATGCATCTGCACCTGCAGCAGGAAAACCCAGCATCGGTTGGGGGTTGAAATGACCATCAGAATGGTTCGGCACAATCATGTCTCGGGAATTGCGGAGGCTGCTTCTCAATAGCTTGAAACACTGTTACGAACCAAAAACGGTACACACCTAAGTAACATAAAATGCTTCATAAAGCTCAGATCAGACTATCTTTAGAGTATTATTCTCATGTATGGAGCTCCGCCCCCAAGCATACCCTGAAGCTACTGGATTCCATCCAGAAAAGAGCCATCCGCCTGTAACTTTGATACTTATGATGCATTATTTGAAACCTTTGATATAGTAATGAATATTATTGGAGTTTTTTCCTGAACACCAAATCGTTATTTTTAACACCTCAACACGTGTCTCGATCACCAAGTGATAATCTTCATGAGAAAGATTAAACTTCCTCTTGAAGTGAAGTGAAAAACTCCAGTAATATTCATTTGTAACTTTGATAGTCTGGAATATCGAAGAAAGGTTGGAGGTTTGTCACTCTTTTATTGATGGAGAACTGCGTTTATGTGGAATAAACTCCCTGAGAAGGTTTTTTCGAAATAAATTCAATCTCTAGCGATTCAAATCCAACGTGAATCGATACTTTTGCACAGGCACCGCTCTCAAAGTGCCTTGAGGATTTTCCTGTGGTGCCTGTGTTTTGACATTGGGGATGATAGTGTTTATGTAAGTGAAATTTTATATCCTAACTCATATATTATTCATATATTGAATTGTGTAGCGTTTCTACGAATGATATCTGTTTCAAATCCATAGTGAATGTTTGGAGTAGAAGGTGAACAGTTCGTATTTTAAACACTCGTGTAATTCAGTTTTTGTAGGAAAGTACTTGATTCAAAAGTACTTTTCCTGTCATATACTTCAATGTTTATGTGTAAGTGGTTGTTTCGGCAGGGCTTTTTCTTCCAGTTTGTTTGCGAAAGTAACTTATATGCATGCTCTCCACATCTCCGTGAAGAGTTGATTCTGAACTGAATTGCTTTCTTCCTTCCTTCGGGAGGTTCCCACAATTTTTCAGTAAAAAAAGTAGAAATACAAAAGTTCTTTTCCAGAAACTGATTCCTCCTGAAAATATACCTCTTCCAATTCGAACAATCGCTAAACTTCAAACAATTAACACATATTCTTAAGAATCAGATTACCTGAAAAACATTTTCAGTAACACGTACTTGGGTTATAGTTCATATTTATCGACTTTTGTGAGTATTTCTATGCTTTCTCAGTCTGCATCAACAAACTCGAAACTTAAATTGACACTAATTGAAGGTGGTATTCGTAAAGAAATTATTATACACGTGGCGGAAGACCTAATATTCAAGAGCTGAAATCAGGTCAGTAATTTTCTCGAGAAATGTCTATTCAAATTCGGTAGTTAACAGGTCTAATAGGGACTTGACTTCAGGGGATAAGAGGTGTAACCGAGTAAACTAACCCTATAATCATCCCCTATTAAATCACTTCTATTATTTGACTGCTCATAAATCAGGCCAAGCGGCATCATTAGTAAAATTTATACAGTTCATGTTCGTCGTCAATTATGAGGTGTTCTATCATTGATCTGGCAAATACCATTAGGCTCACTTGTCAACTATGGAAATTACGTAATAAAACAGAAGATGATATATATACTCTTCACATTTATATAAGTTGTCGCTTCGATTGTACAGAGGTTCTAAATATTATTGGGTTGTTTCAAAAATTTGGTTCGTTTTACGAGTCTCCTTTGAAGTGTAATACTAACTCAATTTATTTGAAATTAGCGCCATTTGAACCAGTGCACTACGTTTCGATTGTTAGTATCCACAATCGTCTTTGGGTGATAACTGGACCTATTTCTCCGAGATCTGACTATTTATAGGTCATTCGTGTGCTTTCACCTTTCACCTATCTCCTCTTCCCTCTTTCCGCTTCTTTGGTTTTAGCGGGAGATGACCGTTTGGCGGGAGTAGGTCGTTTTTTGCTTGATAAGAGGTTTTCATATGTTACGTATCTCTACGCTAGCTTGACTGAATGCGTTGTTGGACAACATATACGTGGCTTCCTTGAATTTTTTCCTAAACCAGTGTTCCTCTTTGTGGATGATTTCAGCTTGGGCCCATTTGATATTTTGTTGATGAGTCCAAACATGCTCTGCTATTCCGGATTTGCTGGTTTCTCCTCGCTATGTGTGTTTCTTGTTCTCAGCAATGCAAACTTTCAATGGCCTCATAGTTTCACCGATGTATGATTCTCCGCACTCGCAGTGTATCCGGTAAATGCAATTCTTGGAATCGCAGTCCGCGTTTGGTAGCCTGGTTTTTGTGAGGCTGCTACGGAAAGTGTTCCCAGATCTGAAGCAGGTCCTGATGTTATACTTGAACCCAATCCTTCTTATCCTTTCCGATAATCCTCTGATGTAGTGAAGTACTAGTCCTGGTTGTGGCGGCTTCTCTTCCTTGTGGAGCTCTTGCTATCTTCTAGCTAAAGCCTGTTCTACCATCACTCTGGAGTAACCATTCCGTTGAAGGTCATTTTTGATGATGCCTATTTCTTTTCCGAGACCTTCCTTTGTATTACAGAGCTCGAAAGCACGGTCTAGTAGAGTCTTGATGATTCCTCTCTATGATTCCTCGACTAAGAGGAGTCATAGTTTCATTAGAGTAGATCATTAACTGGCATTCAACATCTGGGGTTGTTGCTGTTCAAAACTACGTATTTTGTAATATGCAGTTTTATTTTTATTCAAAATTTATATTGCAGCTGCCTTCTTTTGAAAACGTAAAACCTTTATCACACTCAGATTATGATTTTTATTTTCAATCAGATGTCGTATCAAAAATAAATAATAGGTAGTCGATTTTTATTCCCAAACTATTTATTCATTCAGACTCATGATAGATTTATAGGATTTTTAATCGAACAAGACAAAAATGATATATATTACATGAACATTCAGTTTGTAACTTTCAAAATCAATTTTGACAAATAACAATTGACAATGGTGTTCATGTTGTTTCTGACAGAATTTCGTTCAGAAAGGTTGTTTCTCATTCAATTTTATAGACAACTTTGGACAAATTATTATTTTATTTGAAACGAATCGAATCGCAACCCAATCAGTTTGAATTTACTTTTTCGTGAATAGCATGTAACATTTTGTTTAGTTTTTATGTTACCTTTAACATACTATGAAATGACAAATGGAACTGTGGAAAAAATTTACCAAAAATTTAAATTCGCACATTTGCCAATTTTGTTCATAATCATTTCCCAATGTTAATGAGATATTCATAACATGAAAACCTCAAAAAATCATGTCAATAAAGACATTGATTGGTGTGATTGGGGATGTAATTCATAACCTTTTCATTTTTATTTTCATTTCTAAGCCACAATTCAGTTATCGTTAATGGAGTATGTTATTAAGTAACTATTATTTTTTTTCTTTACAATTGTTCATCAAAATCTCAGAATACTTTAATCGTACAATTTTTCAATTTCTTCTCTAAGATTTCAGTTATATTGATATTTTCAGACAATTGAAGTTTATAATGTTCAGCAGTCTGAGAAACAAATTTATCGTAATCGGAATACTTTACACACTGAAAATCAATAACTATACTGAGTTAAGTTATATTCATTAAAAATACTTTTATATGAATGCTGAATTATACGAAAGGCACCTTTCTCTATTCCGTTCGTTTTCCAAATATTCGTTATGGAATCGAATCAGATATCATTCACAGGATTGCTACAAAATATAGTAAATATAGAACTAACATACATCATCGTTCGATGTCTTTGTTGAGTAATTTTTCAATTTTTGTTTAAAAATTCTGTGTAGAAATATTTGGGCGGGGGAATAATTACTTTGAGGTAGAGGAGTGATGTGATATTCTAATATGGAGAACTGCATCGTAGGATCTTGAATTCATTCTTTCACTTGACTATCAATCCAAGTTTTAGCATTCTGAACACATCTCCTAATTTCAATGCAGGTAAATCTTTAGCAGTTTTATCACAGTAATGTTTTTCTTGAGCATATTTGTTTTCAAATTCTGATATAAATTGATATCAATAATGGAAGGCCTGAGATTTTCTTCTGTTGTTGGAATTTTTGTTTTCAAAATTCTGAGTAGAAATTTTTGTACAGGGAAATAATTACTTTGAGGTAAAGGAGTGTTGTGATATTTTAGTATAGTAGAACGGTAAATTATTTTCGTCATTCAGTTTTTTCAACATATCCTCAACGATAACAACAATATCACTCTGCAAGACCGTTTGATTGATGGTGATAAGGACTGCTAAAAATTAATTTAAAGGAACATTTTTTCTGTTGCAGTTTTTTTTGTGTTTCAAAAAACGGAAAGATGATGTTACTGAGTTAGGCAGAAATGTCACCATTACAGTTTTATCGCTATAGAACTTTATTTGCCATTCATAAAGTGCGAACATCCAATGCAGAACATCTTCAACAATAATTTTGAATTTTTCTCACAATATAAGTATCACTAGTTTTGGGAGGTTTCTCATTTTTCTAGAAAATTTGTGTTAGGTCAAATTTTCTCAGTAGTTGAAATCAATATAGTACAACTCTTCTTCATGCTTCGAAAATCACTGGTGGAGTGATTGAATACATTTTTTTCTGTTTTTAATGCAAATCATTATCTGGTGTTCATAGTTCGAGCAGAAAACAAAATGTTCATTTTATAACTCGCTCAGAAGATGACACAGTATTTCGAAACACTTCGAATGATGAAAATAACTTGAAGTTGTAATTGAAAAAATATTTTCTGCCTTAGTGAACACCTGAATTATATCTTACAATTCATTGAATTTCCACCTTTCGTTCGACTCACAGAAACGATCGACAACCCATTTTGTTATGCAACCTCTGTTGAAAATATATCTTAGTTCGTCATGTGTTTCTCTGCCGCAAACAACATGAAATATTTTTCAGAATGATCATCCATCATTACCGAATAATTTACAGGACGCTGAGACGACAGGAGAAGGATCGGGTTGGTCCAACAAAATCTACTCTTCAGTGGCGTATTGAGAGAATTTATTTGAGAATTGATGGAAAACTATAACCCATTCGAAACTTTGTTTTTCAAATGTTGCCAAAGTATTTTATTTTTCACTTGTTAGTATCACGAAAAAGTTTTTCACCTGCTGCAATATAATAAAACATGTCAGCGACTTCGAGATAACTAGCTAAAAAATGAATGAAACAGAATTATTTTGTTTTTGAAAAAATTATTTCAAGGAACTCAAAAAACACTATCTACTAGAGTAAAATCCGCATAGAAAAGGCATTGACCGCGAAGGGTATATATATTTCTAGATTTGCTCATCTTTAGATCCCTTTGAATACAGCTGTTTGATAATGACTCAATATGAGGTTCTAATAAATGTTTCTTTGTTGCTATGGTAACCCCATGGTTAATTCATCAAGGATATCAATACATCCTCGTACCTTACAGTAGAAAACTATAGGATCAACTCAAAAGGTATATTAAGAGAGAAAGTCTAATTTTAGACCTTGACAATTCAAAAGGGTATATTAATCAACTGCTTTTTCCATCCCACATTTTTTTTGTATGAATATGAGAAAGTAGAAAGCTAAACTCTTTCTTTCCTAAAAATTTATCATTTTGACCTACAACGCGAAATGAAAAGTCTAAAATTACTTTAAAATAACGTTGGCAATCAGTTGCCAACGTTATATTATGTACTTTTACATTCGATTTGGTATAATACACACTTGATGTAAATTTTGTTACATGATAATTTATGGGAATATACTCATTTAACTCGTAGGGGAAGGTGGGGTAATTGCGGACGTGTATGTTTGACTATGTTAGAAAAGAATGAAAGATATTTCGAGTGAGAGGTAGTGCCGCACAATAAGTGGTGAAATGGCGACGCGCTCGTTTTACAAGGTATGTTCATTTAGAGATTTATCAACAATTTCATATATATTTTTTACTGGAATTGAATAGGTATATAATAGTTTAGGTATTACATAGAAATATCACATTATTTTTTCGAATTAATGTATCATTTAACAATGTTTTTGAGGAGTAACCGCGTGCACCATGCTATTATAACCTCAAATAAAAATATTGCTTTGTGGTATTGTATGACTTAGCTAATGGCGGATGATTTTAGGAGGGTAAATCTGGCCGCAATTACCCCTACACACGGTATAGTTCACATAGTTTATTTTATATCCTTTTTTCTATTGAATATCCTTGTTTTCTGCCCTGTATCTGTATGTACCAGTACCCCTATGAAAGATATTTTGAAAAAAAATTGTAGGTATCACTAAAAGTAAAAAATAAGTGAAGAATCTTGAATTATTTTCCGAATATAGCATTTATACAGAGGCTCTAGAAAAGGACATACTGTGCAACAAGAAAAAGGCCAATGAAAGAGATGGGAAGGAAAACAAGTATTATTGCCTAATTTGTCATGAAAAGTATGAAGATCCACCTAATGAAGACTGGATAAAATGCTACAAATGTAATTTATGTACCCAGGAAAACTGTACGTATGGTGAAAGTACATAACGAGGCTTCGTTTGTAATTTCTGTTCTGATTAGACTATGTTCGTAATTACCCAACAGACCATCCGCAATTACCACACGTGTGGGGTAATCTAGGACTCCAGTGTTTTCTTTTTGTATTAATATTTTATTTTATATGAAACATTTATCTACGTTGATTATGAGAACGAAGATTGATTAGTTATAGTTAACCTTTAGTAATAAATAGCATCCATAACCTTTACTGGTTTTGTTTAATTTGAGTTCGCAATCACCCCACTCTCCCCTAATACTTGTCAAAAAAGTACGTAAGTTTTTATGGAACTATCGTATTGACTTCAATAATTTGTGAATTTTACTGTATGAAACTACACAAAGAATGTGAATTCACGATTCTGTTAATTACTTCAATACACATAATTTTTCACTTTCGATATTAAAGTTCTTGACATATTTGTGAATATAACTCTATAAAATATGCGATAATTGCATGATTTCAAACAATTTTTTTCAGTGTTGTGAATTTTCGAACTATCCTAAAATGTTTCTCTCGGAATTTTTCGCTTTCTTTCAAGTACGCCAATAACTTGAATCATTTGTTTTCGATGTAATCCACCTGCGCCACTGTCGTGCAACTAGCAATGTGTGCGTGCAAGTGTGTGGGGGGAGAGCAGGTCTCCAATTCGGCATCGCCTTCTCGTTGCAATTTCGGCAAGCAGGAAGGTGACGGTAGAGGGGCGAGAGGACAAGGTAAAGAGTTGCATAGTCCTCGGCGAAAGTGCGCCCATGCGTTCCTAGCAGACAGCCGAATTGCAATCGGGGTCCATGAACTTTCCCCCCCTCCCTGCCCCCTTGCTGGCCCCCTTGCAATGCTGCTGCATTCGACCTAAGCCTACTTGTTGCCGGCCGAGCACATTCCACCAAGGTCTCGACTAATGTTATGATGAGAAAGTCTAGCACAGTCACATAGCGGGCTGGTGCCATTCAAATATAACATTTGAAAGTGAAATTTTTATTCGCCAATTCGGCTGCCACTGTGAATACCAAATTGTTTGTTTTTCTCATGCAGCGAATTTCTATTATTAGTCGGAACATGAGTAGAAACTATAAAGTTGAATCAGGCCCGGACTGATAAGGTCAGCGATTGTCGGAGTCTTCGGGTTAGGTTACCACCAAAAAAGAGGAAAGAAGTTTATAGTTTTGTAGCGGAAAACGTGAAAGATCTTCAACATTTATAAGTAGACTGGTTGTTGCCCGCGGCTTTGCCCGCGTAGAATTTGTTTGTCACATTAAGTTTCGTGACAGACCATTTCAAACAAATAGTTACAATATTTTTTTATCAACCCAAAACTTCAGGTTTCCAACTCCAAAACTGATGAAATCGAATACATTTTTTGAACCCCTGTATTTCCCTCTTGTGGGTGGGAATTCCTGATTCCCTTTCTTGATGCTTATTTACGCTATACAAAGAGCCTACCTGCATATTTCAAGATTCTAGGTTCAGTAGCTTCGGTTGTACGTTAATATAGGAGCGGACAACAGCTATTAATTTATATTTTTACTTCAAAAATACAGTAACTAAAAAAATATGCCAACTGCACTAAGTAATGAATATCTTCAAGAATCGAATTATGTTACCTATAAAGAAATTCGCAAAACTAACACAACCGTCAACGAGGTCTGCCCTTACGCGTCTACTCGCATTCGGGTCACGTTCTCGGCGACGGCGCTTCATTGCTTAGACCTCTACTCTACCCCTGCGTATCGTTCCTCGTTGTCTTACAGTAGACGCGACGCGTAATAGCTTTACTGCGTTGCGTCAAGTTGATCTTATCGTGATAACTTTTAAACGATTCATCCAAGTTACTAAGTGTAGAAGACAAAGTTTATCTTCATTAAATATTCAAAAATACAATTGTATAAGAATTTGACAGATATTCAGAAATGTGCCTTGTGAAATGTATCCAATACAATTGTATTCATGGCTCAGTATTTTGCATATAGTGGCTACGACATTAGAGGTAGATATATCCTATAACGGACTTTTATTCATTACCATTTAAGATAAATAATCTTACGGTACATTATCTGTACACGATTCCAACGGTATAGGCAGTGCACACCAAGATAGCTCTCAGGGAACAAGAATTTTTCCGACTTACTTAATACATAATTATCGTTACATTATGGCCAAAGTTACACAAAACCTCTGTAAATTTGTAGTCTATAGGTCATTCTGATGTATAGGCTGTATTTATGTAAAGTTATACCTGGGGGACACAGGGACCCTTCTTCGGTACATCCGAGGGCCCCAAAAACAACCAATCCGGTCCTGAGGTGAATGGATAACATTCTTCGCCACTTTTTGGGTATGCTAAAAGCGTTTATTAATTAAGATACACTCCGATGACTTTTGAACAACGATTGTTAGTAAACAAATACACTGCTGGACTATTTTCTTTTTTCTACGGATTTGAGTTTCATTCTCATTACACAGTAACTTGATTGTATATTTTCATTCTATAATTTTCAAGCCAATTAGATTGTATTTTTGTTGGTAACTAATTAACTTTAGGAGCAATCATTAGGTGAATTTTTTTGAAAACTTGTTTCCTCCATGTAACAAACCCACACCGTTCTCTAGAATAAATTTGTACGCATGAAATTTCAATGAAACATTATTCACCATGACCGCAGTATTGTGATGAGTTGTGTCAATAGTTGGGTCTTTTTTAAACTGTGGTATCTCAGTTAATACTCATTCAGTTCAATCGAAATGAGCACCATTTGAATCAGTTCACTTTTGCCAACGTAACACAAGTTGATCAGTTCCAACGACGGCCGTTTTTCCCTGGTCCTGATTGGCGAAGGTTCTACTTGTGAAAAAGTTATTGAAGTGCTTGAAATGATGGTAGTTTGTTGGCAAGAGATCTGGAGAGTATGGTGGTCAAACATAACTTCGACACTCAATTCATTGAACAGCATGATTGTATAGAGTAGAAAATTCTCTGTCTATCAGTATAAACCACGACACAGTAAAATAAATATTTATTGAGATATGGAGCTACAAAAACACATGACATTGAACTGGAAAAAACTTTCAAAACAACTCAATACATGAATTATTGATTAATTTCCAATCCACAGTAATGGCTTTGAATTGAAACCAACTGAAAGAAGCAGCAGTATCATTTTCCTTACACCATGTTGTTGAAGAAGTATTAGCCAAAGAGGAAGACAAGCGAATTCGTGCAAGCCAACACAACTCATGGACAACGAGTTGGATAGTCGATGAGTTGATAATAATGATGAGAAGATGCCTGCACATGTGCCAAAAATCATTGCAAGAGTCATCAGATAGTAAAGACACCATTACTTTGTTCGGAGGAAGACTTTCAAACGTTTTTTGAAATTTCTCAAACTGAGGTCTTTGAGTTCATGGGGTAACCTATTGTATAGTTTTGCTGTATTGTATGAAAAACTACGTGTGTATAATGCGGTTTTATATTTCGGAATGAGCAGGAGGTGTGTTTCTCTCATTTGATTCATTTTCAACCAACCTGATTAATTGAATGAATTACTGATATGGTCATACTTCTGAATACCGTATGCGAATCGAATACAACTATTTTGAATTTTTTGCAACCGTAACGCATTATGCTTGTTTAGGACCGGTCCATAAATAATGTCGCAATACGCTAATCGGGGGAATATTGAAGACTCGCATAGATTCAGTTCAAGTTTTTTTGACATCAAGTGGCTACTGGGGTATATCTGCCATAACACGTTATATGAGGCGTTACACAGCTGATTAACATGCTTTATGAATCTTAAGTCAGTATCCAACGACTCAAATTTTTGCTCTCATTTACGAATTGAATAGGACTGTTATTGATTCTTATAGTAAGTAAGTTGGTGACGGAGTTTCCTTTTCCTTCGGAACCAAACAGCATCACTTGCGAGTTTTTTTAATTGAGCTCCAAACTGTGTACAAGAGATGCATCAAAGAGTAGTTCCAAGTTTCTGTTTATGATATCCTTGGCAATGATGACTTCACTGAAACTGAACGACGTGTATAATTAAGTTTCATCGACGTATGGTGTATTTTGATTGATCTGACGCACTCGTGGAAATCGGATATACAGAGAGCCAAAAGTGGAGGTCCCAAGACAGAGCCTGGTGGCACGTCATAATGTCTTCTTAAAGAAGAAGATTGTTCACCATTCAAAGTTCAGTTGCTGATCTCAACTCATCATTCATAAACTATTTGGGGGTGCTCAAATTATGTTATTGGATATCAAGCTAAGTGAATTATCTTTCGATAATTGCAAAAAACTGTTTAAAAAGGAAAATCAGTGAGAATTATAACAATAGTGAATTTTTCTGCCCTTTTGTGTAGTATTTTTGCTATTGTATAAATCATTTCATCAGAAATGGGAGTTCCTATTTCTCAAAATTGATTCCGTTGAAGAAACTGTTTTCAATTCAAGGGAGTGAAAATGTATAGTTATTCAAGAATCACTAGTGCACTGAATTCAGTCGATTGAAATTTGTGCCGACTCGTAACTTTCAAAATTTTGACAAACAAATTTGGGATACTTCTTCGGAAAGAGTAGTAATCCCTTTCCAGAAATCAGTGAAGTATTGATTCCAAATTTTCAATATGGAATGAATGTTCAGAGTTCCATTGACTTTCAGTTATCAAAATAAATAAGTAGGGACAAAATATAGTGGGGTATCTTGCATAAATATCAGTCAGTAAGTCAGTATCCAACGACTCAAATTTTTGCTCTCATTTACGAATTGAATAGGACTGTTATTGATTCTTATAGTAAGTAAGTTGGTGACGGAGTTTCCCTTTCCTTCGGAACCAAACAGCATCACTTGCGAGTTTTTTTAATTGAGCTCTAAACTGTGTACAAGAGATGCATCAAAGAGTAGTTCCAAGTTTCTGATTATGATATCCTCGGCAATGATGACTTCACTGAAACTGAACGACGTGTATAATTGAGTTTCATCGACGTATGGTGTATTTTGATTGATCTGACGCACTCGTGGAAATCGGATATACAGAGAGCAAAAAGTGGAGGTCCCAAGACAGAGCCTGGTGGTACGTCATAATGTCTTCTTAAAGAAGAAGATTGTTCACCATTCAAAGTTCAGTTGCTGATCTCAACTCATCATTCATAAACTATTTGGGGGTGCTCAAATTATGTTATTGGATATCAAGCTAAGTGAATTATCTTTCGATAATTGCAAAAAACTGTTTAAAAAGGAAAATCAGTGAGAATTATAACAATAGTGAATTTTTCTGCCCTTTTGTGTAGTATTTTTGCTATTGTATAAATCATTTCATCAGAAATGGGAGTTCCTATTTCTCAAAATTGATTCCGTTGAAGAAACTGTTTTCAATTCAAGGGAGTGAAAATGTATAGTTATTCAAGAATCACTAGTGCACTGAATTCAGTCGATTGAAATTTGTGCCGACTCGTAACTTTCAAAATTTTGACAAACAAATTTGGGATACTTCTTCGGAAAGAGTAGTAATCCCTTTCCAGAAATCAGTGAAGTATTGATTCCAAATTTTCAATATGGAATGAATGTTCAGAGTTCCATTGACTTTCAGTTATCAAAATAAATAAGTAGGGACAAAATATAGTGGGGTATCTTGCATAAATATCAGTCAGATATAATTCAATGTAGAGCGTGGTATTAGCTCAGAAAAGTTGTTTTCCGACAAGCATATACCAGAACCAACTGTTTAGGTATGTTGGGAGAGATGATTTCCTTATGAATTATCAATAAACTATTTGAATTATTCATCGATATACAGGGCTCCCAGGAAAAGCATCATGTATCAAAATTTGATTTTTCTCAACAAAATATCATTCTTATGTTGATTCCCATATCTTCTGTGATTCAAAAGTTATGTCACATAATCTCAAATAGTCTTTGGGTGCTGACTATTTCATTTGAGGCTTCTTCTCTATTTATCTTAATTATTTCCGTCCATCATTATTTTATTTTGATTGTTTGTATATATTTGACATTTCACTTATTGTTAAACTATTTATTGAATAATTTTTATTTCAGGTCATAATTATTTGTTTTTTACATTTTTTTTTTAATTTGTATACTCTTTGCTCATTTAATTTCACTCATTTTTGTTTTGTTTCAACTAACTCATCCAAATAATTTTCGCCGGTCATTTTTTGTATCTTTAATAATTTTAACATTTCATTATGTTCACGTTACCTTCAGTTTCTTTTCAGTGAAAATCAACACTTTATATTTTTTGTTTATTTGTGAAATAATTTTCGAACACTGTTAGATTGCAGTATATTTCTAATCACGTAACCACACTTTGCTCTTTCGGATGGAGTAAGTTTATGAAAGCAACTCTGGATAATAACACATCAAATTCACACTATAGATGCTGGGAATTGATTAGTTTGACATAATTTGTTTCAACTGCGCAAAAAAAACGTTTACTCTGATAGCAGGGAGACACCGGGCCAAAAAGTGTTTCCTGAGGAATTCCCGGAGGAATTCCGTAATCTCAAAATTGAAAGTTTTTAATAAAAAACAAACTGAATAATAAATCATTATCGATGTAGGTACCAAACTCATCGAAATAAACCGTACTATTACCAGTTTGTTTATCAAGCTGCAATGAGTAAGTAGGTGAATGTCTAGGAAATTGGCTAGACGAGTGCTAGACGTGGCCTGGAATGTGGATCTGCAGTGTGTGGTTTTCACGGTTTATTTGTTTATTGTTAGTCATCCTCTCTAACAGCGATGTGCTGGCCTCGGCGCGAAACGGATATGTTGGACAGATAACTAACCTAACGCCATTATGTGTTCGATAGGCAGTTCGGTTTTTCCTTATCGTCGTTGTTTGTTTAGAAGAAAAATATCACTCGGTTGTGTACGCTTTTGTGCATGGCGAATTTTTCTGGGAAGCTAAAGGTGGATGAGCTTTTCAAGGTTATTGATACCGCTCGTCATGACGAAAATTCGCGACTGGAGAGCTAGTTGACGTATTGAGGTTATGAGTTATGAGTCACTGAAAACTGTTTTATTTTCATTTTTCCTTCAGTTTTTTTGTAGATTCGAAATTTACCTTCTTTCATTTCACAGTTATATAAAAAGTCTGTTTCTGTTTAAAATATGTTTTTCCGTTAACCAGCTATCGCACCCCTACGAACGACAACCCTGAGAAGTCGAAACTTGTGCGAGCTAGGGATTAACGAGGTCTTACCTTTTGATGTGTGATTCTTAACACCGATATTGAATCATCGGTGTTGAAGCTATTGTGATACTTTTCCAGGAACGTGAGAAATGTTTTGAATTTCAGTATTCTCAAACTGTCAATGTTACTTTCATAAAGAGCTAAATTGACTATGTAAGAGCGGTGCCTCTGCAGAAGTAGCGATTCACGTTGGATTTAAATGGCTGGATATTAAATTCATTTGAAAAAAACGTTATCAGGAGTCACTTGAACACCTGCCGTGAAAATATCTATGAAAGAGAGACGAATCTCCACCCTTTCGTCCTTGTACCAAACTATCAAGGTTGCAAGTGATGCTCGTGTCTCCAATCAGGCGAATGCCTCTTTTCTGGATCGAATCCAGTAGCTTCAGGGTATGCTTAGGGGCGAAACTTCGTACATGAGAACAAAACCCAAAAAAAGGTCTGATCCAATTTTTATAAAGCATCAAAAGTTGCTGGGGTTTGTACAGTTTTGTACAGTGATTGTGCCAAGACATATTAGTGTCAATTTTAATCCCCACAAACTTATAGAAGCAGAAAAAAAATTGTTTGTCCTGACATTATATTATATCCGGTTCGGAGAAATTAATTTTTTTGAAGAAAACATATGCCTGGGTTTACGTGGCATTGAATTGAACCTGATTAATTTCACTCCAAATCCAAATCACCTCTAGATCCCTATTACTATTACTATTATATCTGTGATTCACTAAACCCAGATCGCCAAGAAAATGACAATGTTTTATCGACCTTCTTTGGGAAATTTCACCATCCACAATCTGAGAAAATATGAACTAGCAAACTTTTTAACTCAACCCGATAAGTTACTGGGTATATTCAAAGTATTTCACANATTGATGGTGGTGAGGACTGCTGAAAATTAGTGAGGGCTGCTGAAAATTAATTCAAAGGAACATCCTTTAGCGAATCTTCTCAATTTCAACAAGTTGAATGGAACGTTATCTGAATAATGTTGATAATATGTTTGAAAAGAGTTTTCTGTGCTGAAAACTATCGGTCGAAAAAAAACTTGTTCATTCAACTTCAGATTATCTTTAAATTACTTGGAAGATATTTGTGCACTGGTCTATAAAACTCCATACTATTTTTTCTCTACACATAATAAATGTTTAATTTGGAATCATAAAACCGACACACCAAAAACGAACCCACGGTGTAATAAATTATGCCCCGAAATACTTCTTTGGCTTTATTTTTTGTTATTTTATCCGGTGCAGTTACTCATTCTTGCAGTTAACTTTATAGCCGTCTGTTTCAAATTAATAGGTGCCCACCTTGATAAACTTTCACCGTCCACCATTTTCCAATGCATTTGGTTTGTAATTTATATGTAATTAGTGCCGCATGTTCGTTACGTCAGCTCTAGCTGGTTGGAATTTTAACGAAATTCTTCTTTCAACATGAGTTTTGATGTCATAAGAGCTAATATCAGTGACAATTGATGATAATCTTCAGGGAAACGCCTGATATTCGATACAAAATTCCCAACAACACGGTTTCTCAGAAGGTAAATCCACTTGTACCAAACTTGCTATTCACACAAACTACTGAAAATCTTGAGAGGAGGCTACAGGTTGACTCTGTCTATACTGACAGCCTTTGACAGAGTCAACTACGGCCTCCTTATATCTTGAATTTAAGCGCTTGGTGGAAATGTTTTGCAAGTAATCAATAGTTTCTTAACTGGTAGAACTCTGTCTGTAAAATACGGAGACACAACATCTACGCCCATTCAGGTTCCATCAGAGGTACCGCGGGGATCCCATATGTGCCCACTGCTGTTCAGCTTGTTTGTATCGGAGTTTGTTTTCAAATATTCAGAATTTCTTATGTTTGCGGATGATCTCAAACTTTATCGAGCAATTACTTGCCAGGATGATGCTGAATTTTTTTGTCTTTTTGCGCCAATTATAATATTATTCAAAGAAACTTCGCCATAATTAAGATCATCAATATTCACGAATAGTGATTCTAGACATAGATGCTGTGTAGAGATCAAAGAAAAAATTCACTGGTTTGAGAGAACCAATACCTGATTTGCTATAGTTCAACATGACCAACTATTTCGGAAGCATAAATTTCTCACATTCCAAAAGACATGCTTTAGAATAGAGATTGATTAGAGATCAGTGAATATAATCCAAATCAACTGTAATGTAAAGATAAAAGGATCATGAAAATCAACTCTGCATAAACATTCCAGAAAGAAAGCACTTTTGACCAAAATTGTTCAAGTGTGAGGTTTTCCTGAACAAAAACGAAAAGCTACAATGAAACAATACTTCTGTAACGATTGAATTGAATTGAATTTAAAAATACTTTTATATGAATGCTGAATTATACGAAAGGCACCTTTCTCTATTCCGTTCGTTTTCCAAATATTCGTTATGGAATCGAATCAGATATAATTCACAGGATTGCTACAAAATATAGTAAATATAGAACTAACATACATCATCGTTCGATGTTTTGGTTGAGTAATTTTTCAACCTGGAGATTTTATCAACAGGTACATTCGTGAAAAGCCTTTCAACATCGAAGAGAATTCCAAAAATGCTCGTTGATTTTCAACAAGGAGATGTAATTTAATTCATAATGGGTCTTAAAGGAACATTGGGTTATTTCACTTATTAATATACTCTGAAGAAGCAGAAAGTAATCCCTGTTTTGAGATCACTATAATAGATATACTCAAAATCAGGTCTTAGATATTTTGAATTCAAGAAACACTTCATTGTGAGATTTTCATGTGTTACGCTATATGATAACTTCTTCAGGAGTGTATTTGCTAAGGTTTACTAGGGTTTACATGGTTTGTATCAGAGACACGCCTAGCGAAGCTATTATTAGGCATTTATTTATTTATTCAACGGCAAAGCCAATTTACAAAAACATATTTAACAAAGTGTGAAGAGCAACAAAGTATTTCTGAATGCTCATGTCTAATGTCTGCATTACAATTCACAATTTCACAAAACAAAGCAAGAGATTTACAAATACAAGACTTGATAGACTGTACGGAATCATTCGATCCATAGCGGTCATGAGTATCGATTCTGCTATTGTTTTGCTCATAAAAAGTATTCAACAAGAACCCTTACAATTTGGAACAATCCTCTTCAAACTCATTGTAATTGGCTTCAGATATAATGTTATCATAATTAAAATCGATATTTGATGAATGCAATGAATTATTATTATTATTATGACCAGTGTCATTACCAACTTCATAATCATATATCGAAGGCAAATTATCAAAAGAACTAGTGCACTGAGTCTTATTCAAATATTTTCTGTTTCTTCTGAATATTTTTCCAGTCTCATCACCTACGTTGTAAGATCTTGAATTAATTATGTATTTCACTTGACCTTTCCTTCAAGTTTTATCATTCTGAACCATTACATCATCTCCTAATTTCAATGCAGGTAAATCTTTAGCAGTTTTCATTGAGCATATTCGTTTTCTAATTCATTCTGATATAAATTGATATCTTTAATAGAAGGCTTGAGAATTTCTTCTCATATAGGAATTTTTGTTTAAAAATTCTGTGTAGAAATATTTGGGCGGGGGAATAACTACTTTGAAGTAAAGGAGTGATGTGATATTCTAATATGGAAAACTGCATTGTAGGATCTTGATTTCATTCTTTCACTTGACTTTCCCTCCAAGTTTTAGCATTCTGAACACATCTCCTAATTTCAATGCAGGTAAATCTTCAGCAGTTTTATCACAGTAATGTTTTTCTTGAGCATATTTGTTTTCTAATTCTGATATAAATTAATATCAATAATGGAAGGCTTGAGATTTTCTTCTGTTGTTGGAATTTTTGTTTTCAAAATTCTGTGTAGAAATATTTGGGCAAGGGAATAATTACTTTGAGGTAAAGGAGTGTTGTNATTGGAAGATAGGAGAATTTCGATGTACTTGCGTTTCCTCTTCAAATCAATGAATAGTAAGGTAAACTGCCCAGAACTACTTCAAATAATAACTTTTCATATCAAACAAAAAGATACAAGAAATCCTGACATTTTTCATATACATTTTTTCCATACAAATTTCCATTTTCTTTGTAAGTACCAGGTTTGTTTCATCTTTCAGTAATGTAGTCACTAGAGATAAGAATCTACTAATATTTTGTATTTCACATTTCGCTACATGTTTTGTGAAATTTTAAATTGTAATGTACACATTAGACGTGAGCATTCAGAAATACTTTGTAGTTCTCCACACTTTGTTAAATATGTTTTTGTAAATTGGCTGTGCCGTTGAATAAATGAATATTGTTGAAATTGGGAAGATTAGCTGAATAATGTTTCTTTGAATTAATTTGCAGCAGTCTTTACCAACATCAATCAAACGGTCTTGCAGAGTGATATGTTGTTATCGTTGAGGATATGTTGAAAAAACTGAATGACGAAAATAATTTACCGTTCTCCATACTAAAATATCACAACACTCCTTTACCTCAAAGTAATTATTCCCTTGCCCAAATATTTCTACACAGAATTTTGAAAACAAAAATTCCAACAACAGAAGAAAATCTCAAGCCTTCCATTATTGATATCAATTTATATCAGAATTAGAAAACAAATATGCTCAACAAAAACATTACTGTGATAAAACTGCTAAAGATTTACCTGCATTGAAATTAGGAGATGTGTTCAGAATGCTAAAACTTGGAGGGAAGGTCAAGTGAAAGAATGAATTCAAGATCCTACAATGCAATTCTCCATATGAGAATATCATATCAATCCTTTGCCTCAAAGTAATTATTCCCCCGCCCAAATATTTCTCAACAAAAACATTACTGTGATAAAACTGCTAAAGATTTACCTGCATTGAAATTAGGAGATGTGTTCAGAATGCTAAAACTTGAAGGAAAGGTCAAGTGAAAGAATGAATTCAAGATCCTACAATGCAATTCTCCATATTAGAATATCATATCAATCCTTTGCCTCAAAGTAATTATTCCCCCGCCCAAATATTTCTACACAGAATTTTGAAAACAAAAATTCCTATATGAGAAAAAAATCTCAAGCCTTCAATTAAAGATATCAATTTATATCAGAATGAATTAGAGAAAACGAATATGCTCAATAAAAACATCACTATGATAAAACTGCTAAAGATCTATCTGCATTGAAATTAGGAGATGATGTAATAGTTCAGAATGATAAAACTTGGAGGAGAAGGTCAAGTGAAAGACATAATTAATTCAAGATCCTACAACGTAGGTGATGAGACTGGAAAAATATTCAGAAGAAACAGAAAATATTTGAATAAGACTCAGTGCACTAGTTCTTTTGATAATTTGCTTTTGATATATGATTATGAAGTTGATAATGACACTGGTCATAATCCTTCGGTCATAGTCCTTATAATTCAGACTATCTGCATTCATCAAATATCGATTTTATTTATGATAACATTACAATTGAAACCAATTACAATGAGTTTTAAGAGGATTGTTCCAAATACTTGGGGTTCTTGAATACTCTTCATGAGCAAAACAATAGCAGAATCAATACTCATGACCGCTCTGGATCGAATGATTCCGTACAGTCTACCTCGTCTTGTATTTGTAAATCTCTCGCTGGAAAAATCCTCACTTGTTTACTTTGTAGTAAATGTTCGAGAGGTACCAAAAACGTATGTGAATTTTTGGAACTTCAACTAGCGTTTCCCAATATGACTAAAAACCAGTCCGTGCAAAGCTTATTGTTAAACCATCTGAAAATGGAACTTTTAACAGGTGATTATCGATTGAATTGCCAAACATGCGCCAAATTAACTGACTGTTATAAGAAAANAAACATTCTCAAATCCTCTTCCTCGAGTACTGTAGATCGACCCTTTCAGGGCTATTCTCGAGGTGAAAATCTCCGGAGTAAAATTTCGCAAACCAACGCCATATAATGCGTTCATCAACAATATCATTGCCAAATGCCTAGTTTTTTTTGAGTTGTTTGAGCAGTGTTCTAGTTCAGTTTTAAGCCGTTGAAGAAAATTGGCCAAAAATCGCTGAAAAAAGGCAAAAAATTAAAGTATGGACCAAAAATAACAGCATCCATTTGGAAACACAATAAATTTCATATAAACGAATGTTATAAAAACAATATGTGAGAAAATATTTGATATCATATTCTAGTCATTATTATACCAATAATAATGATATCGATGCCAATTTGGAATATTTTAAAATTTCTATTTGATGAAAACTTTTTCTGTCGACGCTGTTGCCAAATATATACTTACATTCTATTTTTTTTTTAATAAATCGTACAGTACAACAATAACAATACTCTAGCCACTTACAATTGAAACCTTTGCATACTGAAAGACAATTTCTTTTCTGTTTCAACTAACATAAGAAGTCTCATCGATACTGAATGTTGTTCGAAGTCATCTCGTTTTTGGTGTTCTTTCTGAATTCCCTTATTCAAAAACTGAAGGTACAGAAACTATTCTAAATTCATTCTCACTATTCATGCCTTCATTAACGGCACTTTTGAATTTGGTACTAGAGGTTATATTAACAAAAATAAAAATTGAAACCAAAGAAACCATATCCAAATATTATCACCAGCTTTAGAAAATTATTTTACACTAATGACGAAAAGTGAAAAAAATACAGAAAGTGAAAATATAAACAGTAGTGGAGGCTAAATGATATGAAGTGGAAATTAATTGAATAAAATACATTTATGATTATGTGCAACAAGAAGACGTAGAGCATGTGTTGAAGATACAAAAATAAGAATAGAAGAAGGATACGAATGTAATTTTTGAAAGTGTATTCTCATACCTATTTTCACATACGAACGACGGATCTACAGAACAGTCATCAAATATACAGTAAATTCTGTATGTGAGAGAGACGTGGATATTGAGAAAATCAGAAGAGAAGTTTTTAGAGTGATGGGTATTGAAAATATTAAGGAGAATATAAAGAAAAATGGTTATTGAAAATGAATGGCAATGATGTACGAATAAATATAGATAAGAAAATTATACAAAGATTCAAAAGTGAAGACAGTTATAAGAGCTCAGTGGATAAGATGGTGATACACATGGAAAATGGAAAGCATGGATACAACTACAATAAGAATAATACTAAACGGAAAACCTGTTAGTGAAAGGAAGACCTCACAAAAGAGGGATGAAACGATCGAAAGGATAAAAGAATAAATCGAGAAGCAAAAAAAATTATGAATGAAAGAAGATGAATCATGATGAATTTCATTAGTTCGGACTTCCATTGACTGATATTATATAAAATGATTTTAAATCCCTGAAAAAACTAATAGAAAAGAAAGAAGAAGCNACAGTGAAATAAAATACAACTGAAAAATAGAACAATTGAACAAAAAATAAAAATAAAAAATGGAAAGTTAAGAGATTCCAAGCCAAGTTGCTTCATGACGTTTCGATTGTAAGTATCCACAATCGTCTTCGGGTGATGACTGGACTAATTTCTCCGAAAGATGATTATTTATGGGTCATTCGAGTACTTTCTCTTATGAGTTTCCATATTTGCGTATCTCTATGCTAGCTTGGCTGAATACGTTGTTGGACAACATGTATGCGGTTTGTTTGAATTTCCTCCTAAACCAATGTTCCTCCCTGTGTATGATCTTAGCTTGGAACCACTCGATGTTATGTTGAAGAGTCCAAACATGCTCTGTTAATCCTGATGTGCTGATTTCCCCTCGCTGTATGTGTTTCTTGTTCTCGGCAATGCGAACATTCAATGGCCTCTTAGTTTCACCGATATAGGATTTTCCGCACTCATAGGGTATCCGCTGAATGCAATTCTTGAATCCGCGTTTAGTGACCTGGTTTTTTCGCCTAATATAATTGTTATTTTCAGCTAAGTATTCATTTTTGATTCTTCTTTTTTATCAGTTCTTTCAGGGATTTCAAATCATTTTATATAATATCAGGCAATGGAAGTCCGAACTAATGAAATTCACCATGAAATATTGTCAATCACCTTCATATTCAGTACATCCAAGAATGTATTAGAAAATTCATGTAATAATTTTACAAGCATCCTGAAAACCGCTTAGAATAAAATTATTCCTGACCCAAATAATTTTTCAAGTAGAAATTATTGGATGGATCACCCTGTAAATATTCACCAAAGATGTTGGTACTTTGGGACCACTATGTCAGTTGTATTTCCATGTGATGTGTTTGTTTTGCTGCATTTGCCCACTGTCTACAAATCTATTAACAAAGCGATTTCGTGCAACGGCTTATGACGACGAAAATAGAGTTGCTTACATTTTTCGGTCGTGACTTCAAACTTTAGTTGTCATTGAAGATTTTTAATGTGTCTATTCAATTTAAATGAGCCGCTCTAGTGCAACAACGTGTCTTGTACGAATTTGAATGCACAATAAGCCAATATTCGGGTTAATTTGAGGTCATTGGATTGAATATTTAGTCTTCATCCTTCAATACTACAAGCATTGTGAATTTCTTGGTAGGAATTATATATTATTCAAAAACATTTTTCTCTCCTCATGGATTCTCATGGGGAGGATTATATCTCTTCTCAATTCAGTGTTATAAATCAGCCTCCTTTTTGAGTTTTGGTGAACATCTGATTCTGTCTGAGAGAGGTGTTCAACAAGGTGATCCCTTAGTACCTGCTCTTTTTTGTCTGACCATCAACGAACTCACTAGAAGCTTATTATCCGAATTTAATTGTTGGTATTTAGACGATGGCTCAATCGCTGGTAATGAAAACATTATTTCAAAGGATTTAGAAAAAATCATTAATTATCGAAAATATCTTGTACTTGAAGTAAATTTTGATAAATGCGAGTTGATTACTCTTTCAACCCCGAATAATATTTCCGAATCCATCATTTTGAAA
>NW_019290002.1:29077-71571 GCF_000500325.1 Leptinotarsa decemlineata | reverse complement strand
AGAGTCAGATATGCAATACCTATTTCCTGCATCTGAAAAAGCAAATGCGCCACTGGAATCAATGAAGTCGCCCCGGAGCGCTAACTAATTTTTGTTGTTGTTTTATAATTTCATGATTTGTATTTTGGAAGTGTTTGTTTCATTCAATACATAATTATTCATGTGAAGATTTTCAGAAAACTACAACATTCCAAGATTTTTGAATTCAAGAAAATGTGATCAAATTCAAGAGTTCTTCTTTTGTAATAATTCAAAATGGTTCTTATGAACATCTGTTCTAAACTATTTGGTATCGGAGATGTATGGTATTGAAGATCGAACTGAAAATGAACGTTGTTGTAGGTGAATGCTGCGAATGTGGACTTTCGGTGTCAAAAACGATGTTGCGACTCTGCTGAATCACGCGTTTATTAAACGCCATGTATGTTGATGGTTAATTTGTCAGATAGTTTTCATTACTTTCTGAAACTTCCGTTAGAAACATTCTTTACTATATCTCGCTCTCGTCTAATACATTGTTGATAAACCCTATATATTCATGGTGAGTGAACAGAAAAACATTGTTAGAGTCAAGTGTGAGTTCGTTACTGAAAAATCATGAGGAACTAATCCATTTCCATTAGAAACACTTTTTATTTTTATTCAAGCCGGAAATTACAAGACGTCTAATCTGAATTTCCAATTTTCGACGGGGAAATGATTTTTTTGAACTCTCTGAAAGTCTGCCATTGATAAATTGTATTAAAACCGCGCTAATCTATCGAGGTGATGAGGGTTTCTTCAAGGGGCTGTCACATCTTCCCCTTTTTAACTGCACGCAGCTTCTGCATAATGTGGAGTCTGAAAATGGTATAATCAACGTTTTTGATAACTATAGAAATTCTTGGTTTCTGAGTAAAGAGGTTGTTTCAAAACTGAATTGATAAATAACCATGCAGGTAGGGATAACAATTACTTTTCTCTTTTCTCCAACAGAATTTTTTTGGAAATGAATATTTTTCCCCTAAGCTCGCAACTAGTTAATGTTGCTTTGTGAACGAAGAAATAAAAATGAAAACAATATAGGTTTTTCATCAACTTTACCGATGAAAATTTCAATGTCCGATCATTAAACTCTCATACAGGATGTCGTTCAACTTGGACACGCTTCAACTTTGACATTGAATTCAGACCTATATAGTACATCAATATTAGGAGTTTTGTCAATTTCATGATCATCACTTATGTCTAACTCTGCTGCAAACAGAATGTATGCATTTATTGCACGAATCTCCAGAGATTTCGAAGATCCATCTACATCGAAAACCTTATACTATGCTTTCGTCATATCGAAATTAGAATATGCATCCATAATCTGGAATCCATCTCATCAGAGAAAGTTGAATTAGTTCAACGTCTTTCCTAAAATTTCTCTCCTATAGATCAGACAATATCTATCCACCAATTGGATTTCCCCATGATGCATTGTTAGATAGACATGCTATGAATAGCTTAAGTTGCCGTCGTGATTGTCACTCCACAATTTTTCTTTTTAAACTGATCAATAATTTAATTATTAACCCACATATTCTGCAAAAACTTAATTTAAATGTACCTAGACCAACCTCTGGAGTGGTTAATCATATTAATCTGCCAACACCACGTACAAATATTCTGGAATGTTCACCTCTGGATAACATGTGTAACAAATATAATTCTGCAAGTTGTCAGCTCGACATTTTTTACTATTCCATCTCTGAGATTAGGTCTTTTTACTTTAGCTAATTCTATATGTATTGTTTTTATCTTATAACTTATTGTAATTGTATTCTATAGTGATTTGACTTATATCCCTGGTCTGTAGTTGGGTGTTACCCGTAGAACAGTGTATAAATAAATGAATGAATATTTTATGATTTCACTCGTAGAGACGCATTGGCTCTACCATCGTCATTATAGTACATACAACTCTAAACAAATGTGGAAAGCTCTCAAAAAACTAGTTAAAGGAGATGACATTGACTTTCCAAATTGTATTCAGTTTGAGAAAACTGGTGAACTTATATTACTAAATGATGTTATTGAAATATCAGATAACTTCAACAGTTATTTTGTTGAAAGCATAAATGAAATTGTGGCGAGCATTGACTATTCAGAGTCATGGTGCAATAAGAACTTCAATTTATACAAAACTTTCTCAGAATTCAGATTGCTTTCGTTAAATGACCTACGTAAAATTATAATTTCCTTGGATAATAAGTGCAGTATACATGAAATCCTCAACTTCAAAATATTGAAACAAGTTTTTGAGACTATCGGTCACGTTATATATCAAAAACAAAGGAATATAATCAAATAATTCAACAGAAAATCAGGCAGGAAAAATGCAATGAGAAGAAGTTATTCCAAGACATCCCTATGCAGGAACTCATCCAAGCTATATTATTTCCCGTTCGTCATTAATTCTTTGATATGGTTTTTGAACGTGTAGGTCCTTAACATCCTGTGGCACTGAATTATATTCAGTGATATTTCTTGAATGTCGACGTTTTGTGTTTTGGTATGGTTCAGTATTTAGTTAGTGTTGCATAATTATGATTGACTGGCTCCTGATTAAGACTGACTTTGTTGTATCTCAAATGAAGCAGAGCTTCATAAATATAGATGCAAGGTAAAGGTAATATTCAATGTTTTGAAACAAAGGCTCCACAGCTATCACTCGGGGCAATGCCAACTATAATCCTGATTATACTTTTGTGTGAAATAAACACACGTCAGAAGTACCCCACATTAGTATATTTTGAGCCATGTGAGAATAGTCCAAAGAATAAGAGACCATCTTGATACCATCTGAGTCTAGCACCTATATGATCTGGCGTATTTCAAATATACCCTGATTCAATTATTTGCACAAATGATCAATGTGAGACTCTTCAGTCAAGGTTTAATCTAAGTGCTTACCTAGGAGTTTCACTGCATCAGATGGTTGGACGTTATTCAGATTCAATGTCTTCCTTGAGGCGAAACCTAAGTGAATTATTTTATTTGCATTCAATTTCAGTTGATTTCTGTCACACCAAGAAACCATGAGTTTTTTTGAATTACCAAGCACTGATATGGTAGTGTCATCGGTGAGCATAATGGTGTAACCATGTTTGATATATTTAGGGAGATCATTTATATAAATAGAAAATAGCAGCGGTCCTAATATTGACCCTTGTAGTACACCAAGAAAAATATCTTCAGTGTGTGATGCAGTGTTATTCAGAGTCACAACCATTTTTCTGTCAGATATGGATGATTCAGTCCATTCGAGTTCGAATCCTCTAATACCAACGTTGTACAATGTCATTGTTTACTGAATCAAAAGCTTTCACTAGATCAAATATAATTGAAACTACATGCTTTCCCTTACCAATTTTATTGTAGACGAACTCAAATTTATACGCAATAGCTGTTTCAACCGATCTAGCTTTTCTAAAGCCTTGTTCCTGATCAGATAGGATTTTGTTTTCTTCAAGGAATAAGAAAATTAGATTTGCATCTATTGGGTAAAATAAACAAGCCTCCTCATACTGGCGAATCAGATTGAACTGCAATCGGTTGACGGGATTCAGTGTAACAGTGCCGGGATGGTCACTTACGTTTTAACGCATTTGGTATATACATATATGGTATTTTGGAAATTAAAATTTATAAAAAGTCAACTACTGATACGGCTGATGAATTATTCAGGAGTCGAAAAGAGCATCGGCGATACAAACTGCAGTTGGATAAACTGCGAGCTTAAAGAAAGATTGGTATACGCGACAATTATAGGAGGAACATTCGTGTTACGAGTAACGAGGGGCTGACCATAAGGAAAGGTATCGTCTCCACTGTTCTGGAACCTTGTGCTGGACAACTCACTAAATCTACTGCATTATAGAGAAAATGAAATATTGAGCTATGGAGACAATTTAGTCATCCTAATTGAAGCAATTTTAATAGGCCCTGAATATTATAACAAGATGAACAGAGGTAGAAGGGCTTAGCATAATATCATCATAATAGTATTCACCAAGAGATCCGAAATAGAGAGACTAGGACCTCTACAACTTCAAGGTAATGAGGTATTATTGTCAAGAGAGGCCAAATACACAGAGTGACCACTTTTTTAATGGGACTGTATCCGTTACTTTCAAACCATTAGAGTAGGTCGGTCAAATGGAGAAAAATTTGCATTCATAGAAACACTATGGAGTGGTTGAAACAAATCGAGATTATCAAAGCCAGTTATTGAGATATCATAAAAAAGTAAATTGTGTCATTTCGATTTTTCTTTTTTCCCACGTTATTTCAAAAAGAATGAAAACATTTTACAGGTATTTTTATTCGATAGTAAATTCTCCTCAATTTGGCGTAATCAGATTTCGAATCAAACGTTTCGTACTCTCTGGACCACCCTATATCTCATTTTTTCAATACGAACCTGGATATTTTATGACACTTTTCACGCATACAATGTCATTCAAAGTGGACTTTCTGGTGAATTCGACCCTTATCCAAATATTTTTGGTTCGAACCTGGCTTTGTCTGCAGGTGGCGCATTGGACATCCTTCTAAATTAACTGCAGATGGAGCTTATGAGTAGTTGTAATTGATATTAATACAGTTCACTTCGTCTGAAATGACGAGGAGCAAGTATTCCGAAGCCGGTTTATCGGTGATCATTTCGACAAAATGAGATTAATTTCTGTATTTCATCAGTTCGGACTTCCATTGACTAATTTAATATTAATTGATTTGAAATCCCTGAAAAAAAATTAAAAAGATTGATCGAAAATAACAATTTTATTAAACAAAAAACTGTAATTACAAAGAAATAACATACAAGCAACAACCAAAAAAAATTAAAAATTGAAATAATAATAAAAGCTGAAATCCACAATCATCTTCGGGTGATAACTAGATTTATTCCTCCGAGATCTGACTATTTATAGGTCTTTCGAGTGCTTTCACCTATCCCCTCTTCCCTCACTCCGCTTCATTGGTTTCAGCGGGAGATGACCGTTTGGCGGGTTTTGATCATTTTTCTCATGATAAGAGGTTTTCATATGTTACGAATCTGTGACCTCTGTTGATGAGTCCAAACATGCTCTGCTATTTCGGATTTGCTGGTTTCTCTTCGCTGTGTGTGTTTCTTGTGCTCAGCAATGTGAACTTTCAATGGCCTCTTAGTTTCACCGATGAATGATTCTCCGCACTCGCAGGGTATCCGGTAAATGCAATTCTTGGAATCGCAGTCTGTGTTTGGTGGCCTGGTTTTCATGAGGCTGCTACGGATAGTGTTCCCAGATCTGAAGCAGGTCCTGATATTATACTTGGACCCAAACCTTCTTATCCTTTACGATAATTATCTGATGTAGGGAAGTACAAGTACTGGTTGTGGCGACTTCTCTTCCTTGTGGAGCTCTTGCTGTCTTCTAGCTTTCATGGATTTCAAATCAATTCATATTATATTAGAGAATGGAAGTCCGAACTGATGAAATACACCACGAAACATTGTCTACCACTTTCACACAAAGATTAATTTCTGCTTGTCATATATAAGAAGTTACTTGCAAGGAATCTTCCGAATGGAAGGTGTTGCCCAGGTGTCTGATAGTTTTACTTCAGCTTTCTGCGCTGCATTATCTGGGTTAGTTGTTCTTTCGCCGGGTATCTGCCACACATACCTACGAAGTCGTAGGTTCATATGGCAAAGGTATAGATTTTCACCTCAACTTGTGGTTGCATTCCAAGGAATGGTTTGAAGACGTCAAATCATATTTACCTAGTCTGAAAGACCTTTAATGTTCAGCATACCGTTTTGAGAAATTCCAACCACATTGTTCCACATAAACACTATTACACTACGGACACTTAAGCTTACAAACTCCATTCCTCCTGCAATTGTCTTTGTTTTTTACCAAAATTTGTTGGAGTTGCCCATTTTTTGATTTCTGATTGTTTGATCTAGGGGTATATCAATCTGTTAGTAAATTTGAGTCTTTGTTTCCTGACTACGTCTACGATTGTGTCTACGTTGAAACCAGCATTAAGTCCTATCTGTTTGATTATTTTAATTTCCCTATCCAGATTTTTAACAGATATAGGTAACGAGAATTATCTGTGTAATATTGAATTGTAGGCTGTTCATTTATAGCTATTGAGATGGAAAGAATCACTTGGGATTGTAATGTCGGTATAGCTCTGTTTTCTGAATACATTCAACTCAGATTCATTCTGATTATGTGTAATGATCAGGTCTAAAAAATCAATATATTTTTCTATCTTTGTTTCTAGCGTGAACTGTAAGTTTCTATTGAGAATATTCATAAAAGCCATACATTGGTTCAGTTGTCGTGTAGTACCAATAGGCGAGAATATCGTATACGTATCCAGCTCGGAATTTACTATAGTGGTCTTCAAACTATTCATAACTGTGTCTAAGGGGTGATCCCATTAGTTAACCTGAATCCTGTTCGTAAAATTTGTTGTTGAACTATAAGTACCTAACTCTGATCAAGGCATACATCCAAAGCTGTCGAAATTTCTAAAAAAGTGAAATGGTGTATTTTGGCTTGATCTTATATATCTAAAATGAGAGGCTCACGTTCATTGTACGGTATGTTGGAGAACATATTCTCTATATCGAATTAAACTAAAATTATGTCACGACGTTTCGAATTGTTAGTATCCACAATCGTCTTTGGGTGATAACTAGACTTATTCCTCCGAGATCTGACTATTTATAGGTCATTCAAGTGCTTCCACCTATCCCCTCTTCCCTCACTCCGCTTCATTGGTTTTAGTGGGAGATGACCGTTTGGCGGAATTTGGTCATTTTTCTCTTGATGAGAGGTTTTCATATGTTACGTATCTCTACGCTAGCTTGACTAAATGTGTTGTTGGACAACATATACGCGGCTTCTTTGAATTTTCTATTGAACCAGTGTTCCTCTTTGTGGATGATTTCAGCTTCAGCACACTTGATGTTGTGTTGATGAGTCCAAACATGCTCTGCTATTTCGGATTTGCTGGTTTCTCCCCGCTGTGTGTGTTTCTTGTGCTCAGCAATGTGAACTTTCAATGGCCTCTTAGTTTCACCGATGAATGATTTTCCGCACTCGCAGAGTATCCGGTAAATTCAATTCTTGGAATCGCAGTCTGTGTTTGGTGGCCTGGTTTTCATGAGGCTGCTACGGATAGTGTTCCCAGATCTGAAGCAGGTCCTGATGTTATACTTGGACCCAAAACTTCTTATCCTTTCCGATAATTCTCTGATGTAGGGAAGTACAAGTACTGGTTGTGGCGACTTCTCTTCCTTGTGGAGCTCTTGCTGTCTTCTAGCTTTCAAGGATTTCAAATCAAATCATATTATATTAGAGAATGGAAGTCCGAACTGATGAAATACACCACGAAACATTGTCAACCACTTTCACACAAAGATTAATTTCTGCTTGTCATATATAAGGAGTTACTTGCAAGGAATCTTCCGAATGGAAGATGTTGCAGAGGTGTCTGATAGCTTTTCTTCAGCTTTCTGCGCTGCATTATCTGGGTTAGTTGTTCTTTCGCCAGGTATCTGCCACACATACCTACGAAGTCGTAGGTTCATATGGCAAAGGTATAGATTTTCACCTCAACTTGTGGTTGCACTCCAAGGAATGGTTTGAAGACGTCAAATCGTATTTACCTAGTCTGGAAGACCTTTAATGTTCAGCATACCGTTTTGAGAAATTTCAACCACATTGTCCCACATAAACCCTATTACACTACGGACACTTAAGCTTACAAACTCCATTCCTCCTGCAATTGTCTTTGTTTTTTACCAAAATTTGTAAGAGTTACCCATTTTTTGATTTCTGATTGTTTGATCTAGGGGTATATTAATCTGTAAGTAAATTTGAGTCTTTGTTTCCTGACTACGTCTACGATTGTGTCTACGTTGAAACCAGCATTAAGTCCTATCTGTTTGATTATTTTGATTTCCCTATCCAGATTGTTAGCAGATATAGGTAACGAGAATTATCTGTGTAATATTGAATTGTAGGCTGTTCATTTATTGCTGTCGAGATGGAAAGAATCACTTGGGATTGTAATGTCGGTATAGCTCGGTTTTCTGAATACATTTAACTCAGATTTATTCTGATTATGTGTAATGATCAGGTCTGAAAAATGAATATGTTTTTCTATGTTTGTTTCTAGTGTTAACTGTAAGTTTCTATTGAGAATATTGATAAAAGTCATACATTGGTTCAGTAGTACCAATAGGCGAGAATATCCTCTACGTATCCAGGTCGGAATTTACTATAGTGGTCTTCAAACTGTTCATAACTATGTCTAAGGGGTGATTCCATTAGTTAACCTGAATCCTGTTCATAAAATTTGTTGTTGAACTGTAAGTACCTAAATCTGATCAAGGCATACATCCAAAATGAAATGGTCTATTTTGGCTTGATCTTATATATCTAAAATGAGAGGCTCACGTTCATTGTACGGTATGTTGGAGAACATATTCTCTATATCGAATTAAACTAAAATTGAATTATGTGGCGTGGTTTGTTTTTTTTTCCTCCAAAGTTAGCGAATTTTTTATGCTGTGACTTGGAACAAAATTGGTAAAATTCTTTGAACTTCTCATTATATTACCGGACTGTTTATATATGAAAGTACTGGTTTCTCAAGGGGTTATCTTCTTAATGAGTTTTTATTAGGATATATAGTTTAAGGCAGGAGGGGTTCATGTTCCACTAATTCAGTGAAAATGATGTTAGTATCTGAAAGGAAAATGTTCAGTCCTTTTTGACTACTTCTCGTTGGGTCTTTTTTTATGACAGTGAGATTTTCATTATGAATGGCTGATTTGAATTTTTTGTATATATGCTTCTCATTCAAGTATAACGATGACATTGGTTTTATCAGCTTTCGTGAGATCAAGATCGATTCCTCTTACTTTTTTGTTGTTTAATTTTCATTATGACTGTTTCTCTAAGGTTTAATAATGTAAATTATTGGTTACGAACTACTTCATTGATTTTATATTCCCCTATCTGCCTGTTTCAATGTAATAGCTATATCTGTTAATAACGTATCTGAACTGTTTTTGTAGATTATGGTTGGTGCATATTTTGGACCTTTGGACATTGTTGAAATTTTCTCTTCGTTAAACTCCACTTTGGTCAAAATATCTATTTTTTCGCTGAATTAGATACCTGGTTTGACTGAATCGTTATGTATAACGCTTTAACGCTTTATTTCTAAGTTTCTTAAGTTGAAACATTCAAAAATTCGGTATGGTGAATGTATACATGTGTATAGTTATTGTATTCGTTAACAAATCTATTTATTTCATTGACGATTTGCATACAATAATTGTCTGAAAGAAATGGTTCTATTTTATTTAACATAATATTTTGTAATTTGAAATTTGTGATCTAGAATCATTGAATATCATATTATTATTACTTGTCAACCCTGTATAATCCCAATAACGACTATTATAAGCTGGCCATTCAACCGTGATGGAAAAGAAGATGGACCAAGAGCTTAAAATTTCACAAGCTGGTAACAGAACTGGGAGGGCGACCACCTTTGAAATTTTATAGCTTAATATTATTTTTCTACTTGTTCAAATCGCCTGACGAGGTCGAATTACATTTGGGCCTTCTTGCCGATGTCGGATTTATAGCTGAATGAGTGTCCATCTGAGCAAGCGGATATTTGAAAAATAAAATAAACAAACAACCATTAGAGTATATCTTGACGTCTAGGCGCTGAGGTAGCAAGACCAATTGACGATTTTTTCCCACGAAGTACTGGCAATTGTTTATGATATGAATTTGAACGACGATGCCATTCCACTTGAAAAATTATCAGATATCTTTATCTGCAGTCTGTGTAGCTCTATTAACCACTGTGCGGTAGCGAGATCTACGTTGTCATTCTTATTTTAAGTAACGTGGAGAAACTGAATTGAAAAGAAATTGTAATTTCGGTTCAATTCCTATTCTTTTGAAAATATGTCAAATTTTTCATCAAGCAGCTTGGACGAGCTAAGATTGTGAGGAAATACTGAAAAGTAAGGTTTTTCATAGTGAACTTTCCAGTGTCATGATAATAGCATCCAGGGTTCTAAAATTAAATGAATTACGAATTGAAATGGGTATATTTTTAGGAGTGATCTATTTTTGGGAAAGAAAGGTTTTGGCTTTCATCTTCATACAAAAAAATTATTTAGGAAAAAACTGAAAATTGGCTGTCGTTCATTCTAATGAGGTAATCAACAACAGATAATATCAGTGAGAACAAAATAAACGGATAAATTGTTCGAAATGACCCCCACCTAGATTCATACAATAATACTTTCGAAAGCGTTCGGAGTCAGCAATCGGCATTCCCGAACAATTATCTGTCGCAGTCTATCGGTGTGAGATCAGGTGATCTAGTCGGTCACACCACTGGACCCCTTCTTCCGATTCAATGCATTGGAAAATGTTCGTCCAAAAACGTTCTCACCCAAACATCAAAATGTGGGGGTGCACCATCCTGCTGGAATGTTATCCCATTTTCTACTAATTTGTCATAATTTTCTAAAACTTGTGTAATCATAGGATCTATACAGTCTTTTTATAAATTTGAGTATGTGTTTCCATTGAGATTACCTTCAATGGAGACAGGTCCAATAATATGATTACGAAGAATGCCGGCCCAGACATTCAATTTTTGTGGAGTTTGTAAATGTGTTTTCATCACCAAATGAGGATTCATATCGCTCTAGTAATGACAATTATGTCTATTCACCTCACCATTCAACATAAAAGAACTTTCGTCTGAAAAACATGTATTGTATAACAGGTTTGGGTTATTGGTCAATTTCTCGCTGAACACCTCACAAAACTGAAGTCGACGATCGGGATCATCTTCGTTTAATTCTTGAACTAGCCTTATTTTGAAAGTGTGGAATTTGTAGGCTTTCAAAATCCGAAAAACACTAATAGCTGATACACCAGACGCTCTAGCTACGTTTCTGATAGATTGTCGATTATCCATTTGTATATGTCCCAAAACTGCAACTTCAACTCCGTCATTCCTGATAGGACAGAATACTTCATGTTTTCTGTTGTGAACAGAACCTGAAGTTCG
Organism: Leptinotarsa decemlineata; assembly: GCF_000500325.1. Lineage (NCBI taxonomy): Eukaryota > Metazoa > Arthropoda > Insecta > Coleoptera > Chrysomelidae > Leptinotarsa > Leptinotarsa decemlineata. The sequence goes on along the minus strand of NW_019290002.1, from coordinate 60,423 downwards.
GAACTTATCCATTAACTGTTTAACGTATTGATGGATCACATTGTGGTCTGGATGATTCGTATTATAAATTCTTGCAGCAGCTTTAGCACATTCATTATTTCGATAATAGGTTGCAACAACTTCTATTCTTTCTACAGTAGAATAAACCATGTTGGAACATAGTGAACAAGGAAGACTAAATAATAATTCGTGAAGAAGTGACAGTGGCCAATTATCTACTTTTTGTTCTGCGATAACTAGATTCAACAAAAAATACCAGTGCAAAAGAAAACTAACAGTTTCGTCCATTTAAAACGTTTAGGTACGTACTACTAATTAAATACATTCAACAAATCTAGAAGACCAGCAACAGGGAATTGTTCGAGAATACCGATTTCTGACTCCGAACATCTTCATTAATGTAAGGAACGCTTTCGAAAGTACACTGTATTATTGTATGGAACTAGATGGAGGTTATTTTAAACACTTTATACGTTGATTTTGTTGCTATTAATATATCTTTGGGTTGATTTCCTCAATAAAATGAGCGACAGCGAATTTTCCATTATTTCTTAAATGAAACGTTCAACATTTAATTTCTCAATAACGAATGAACCTATTTCGAAAAAAAACAGAAATAATAGAGGGACGAAAGACCTTTCAAATGATGTAAGAATCGACTCCCATACCATTGAAAAAAATAGGGGTGGTATTTGCTGTGGAACTAGACCCCCTAGAAATTGGAAATTTTCGATTACACGTCCGTTTCTGACAGGGGGGGTCAAGTTTTCGTTGGAACGCCCTGTAATAAAAAAGTAGTCGTTACTAAAGTATTCATTCTTCCATGTAATTCAATATTTATACTGAAGTAGTTGTTTCGAGAGGGCTTTTTTTTCCAGTTTTTCTCTGAAAGTTACTTCTTTGCACGCTCTTTACATCTTTGTGAAGAGTTTATTTTGAAATTGATTGATTTCTTCCTTTCTTTGGAAGACTTCAGGACTAAGCTAAAATCCTGCTGCTGGATGACAGGCCCGGATCTAGGGGGGCAAGCCGAGGCCTATGCCCTGGGCGGCAAGTTCAGAGGGCGGTCAAACTCACACCTTACAGACGAATGGACAAATCATCATTCATTTAACTTTGACCTACACTAGGCACGAACATTATTATTCGCTATAGACATTGTTCAAAATACGTGAGCGCTCGCCTGCAGGATTCGCGGCCTCATGCGTCTGGTTACCGTGCAAAGGGATGGAGCTATATTTGAAAACCCCCTCGTCGATCTCCTTCCACGACAGTGTTTTGTTTTAAACATGTGTGTTGTTTGTTTGTGTTTACTATTTAGTACTTGTCGATCATATTTGATATTAGACAATGTTGTGGCCAATCTTATGATAGTGGGTCTAATATGGCCAGCATATATAAAGAAGTACAAGCCAGGATCGCAGAAAGGAATGAGCTGGTCGTACCGTGCTTGGCTCACTCCTCAAATCTTGTACATGTTCATTCTGCCTTATCCTGCCAGGAAGCCAGCAACCCATTTGTACAGATTCAAACAGTATATTACTTATTTGTTGGCTCCATTACTAGATAGGGCATGGTGAAAAAATTCTGTATCAATTTCAAAATCATTTCAGACACATGCATAAGTCGCAATTTTCGTCATGTTGGCAAACATTTGTTACGACTAAAAACTTACGGCATATGCCTGTTCATTACCATTGGAAGTCTTATTTAATTTCTGTCTAGTTACCACTAGCGACTTGATATTTACGACTTGCAACTCAAGACTGCAACCCTTTCCTTATCAGATTGAAATAAATGACTACTGATGATGCAGACTTGGTTAGCGAAATGTGCGTTGACAAACAGCATTTTTGTTCAAGTAAGGAAAAAATCAAATTGAATCATATAGTCGTCATATAGTCGTCATATAGTCGTCAGAACGAACCTATAATTTCTTATTTGACGACCTAGACCCTTAGTTACTTCGGAAAATTAATTGTTGACAAAATTCATTTGAATTATCAAATAAAATAACGGTAGTAATATTTCATTCAAAAAACATGTATGGAGGTTCCTAAAGGAAGGGTAATCGATTTAATAACAATTATAATAAAGGTAGTTTATTGTGAAGTTTACTTTTTTCGCTAGATGATTTATTATATTTTATCATTTCCTCAAACTGAAATTGTGAAAGTTTCAAGTTATTTTGAACTGAAATGAAACTGTTTCTACAACTGAGTATGTGTGTTACAAAATATGAAAAACAAGAGATACAATGACGAAATATGTTAGAAAAGTTTGTTTATAAAAATTGATGTCTGATATAATAAAAAATTATTGATCCAGTTCAATATTTCCAACATTACAGATTTTCATATATCTATCACTCAAAATCACTCCCATTGTACGATTTTTTGAAATTTGAAACAGTTTATTTCTTGTATTTCGGAAAAAATTTTCGGAACGGTACCACAAAGTAAATCAGTTTATAGTTTTCTACACCATTTTTCCAAATAAAAAAGACTGAAATCCCTACTCACTCTAATCAGAATGTCAATTTTTTTCATTTCCTTCAAAAATTTTCTTTACAAAAAAAAATTGTGCAGGTTTTAAGTTGATTTGAACTGAACTTAAACTGTTTCTACAACTTGTTATGAGTACCTATGTTTACGACAAAATTTGAAAACAATAGATATAATAACGATATATGTTAAAAAAAACTGTTTATGAAAATTGATGTCTGATATATTGAAAAATCATTGATCCAGTTCAATATTTTCAACATTACAGATTTTCATATACCTATCACTCAAAATCACTCCCACTGTCCGATTTTTTTAAATTTGAAGCGGTTTGTTTGTTGTATTTTAGAAAAAAATATTCGGATCGGTACCACAAAGTAAATCAATAGTTTTGTATACCAATTTTTCAGAAAAAAGACGGAATTCCCCACTGACTCTAATCAGATTGTCAATTTTTCTCATTTCCATCAAAAATACAATTCTGAAAATCAATTTCGAAGCATGTGTCAAGGTTCAAAAGTTAATTTCTGTTTTTTCCAGAAAAACATACTTTGCTTTCATTTATTTCGTGCTCATTCTAAAATTTTTAATAATTCACATTTGATGAACTAGTCATTTGCACGTAGCCGTTTCCTTTCACATGTAATACTGTATCACCCATAAGAAAATGATACCTATTGCAGAAGCCAAACCATTCATATACAAAATAAAAACTAAGAGACACTGCCTCTGAAACTCCTTTATCATGTTGTCTAGATATATAATTATATGATTCTACCGACTTGTATATCTACTAGGAACCTTCTGAACCACTTCAATGCTGAATCAGCTATTCCATGAAGCTGCAATTCCAACAATAATTTTGACCTATCACGAAATAATACCAGGACTTCAATATTTCTGGCAACTCCTACCATTATCTACGACCAAAATGGCGGGAATCCTGACTATACTTTCGTGTCTACACCATTTTCCCGATGTACTTTAACGAAAAAAGATATAATGTTGCGAAAAATATTATCAGAAAAATAACTGAAAATATATAGTATACGGAGCATTTTCAAACTTGAAAAAGAGAAAAATTTGTGTCGCTGAACAGTTTCAGAAAACAGATAAAGAAACTTTGCTTTACATTTTTGGACCCGCCAGATGATACTAGAGTCCTTGACGCTTTTATCTCTAACGCAACGTTTGTCATAAGAACAGCGACAAAAATTCAATACGAAAGAGTCCACTGTTACGATTCCATGGTTCGCTCTTTTCAAATTAACTAAAAAAAAAACAATTGAGCTAATTCGTGAAATGCCTCGGAGAGTGGAAGCTATCGTCCGAGCTGAAGAAGGCAACATCCGACATTGAAAAATTTGTTCATTTGTTTTTTTTCAACAATTCGCTAGTTGTATTTTCGTTCAGTTATTATTTTGTTCATGAGTACTGTAGCGAACTAAATACACGCAGAGAAAACGCAGAATAACTCATAAATTTCAAACGAATCGTGACATTGAAATGAATGGAGAAATATAGAGAATGACTCACGCTCGAATAAAGTGTAGTTTTGAGTGTCATCCAAAAGTTGTAATTCACTACAGGATGTCCTAAACCTAAATGATGGAAGCATACATTTGTTTTCCTTTGTATCATGTATTGAAATTGGGCCACATCAGGAAACCTGTGTAATGTGGAATAATTTGGGATGAATTTTTTTCTATTTATTGAGAGATTCATCAACATCAAGATGGCATTTTTGAAGCACCTGAGTGTATTACGAAGGCGGGTAAACAATGAGCTATTTGTCGCTGTTCATATATCTATCTTTCCTCATTTTTCAATTTCGCAACTTTCAAAGGCGTGTGTAAATGTGTTATTATGTACCGGTCTCAATAATTTCCAGCATGACACTATGATTTTCGGGTCTGCGAAACTGATCATCTGAAATGGGTTATAATGGAACTCTATTTTGACCAACATACTCTTTGTCACAATCGTAAAATCTCGATTTCAAGTCAATTGAAAACTATAGAAAGTGTTGAACTGAGAACTTTCACTGTTATGAGAGTCAGTTGAGAGCAATCAGGACTTTCTGAGTGAGATAAACATCGTTAATTGCCAGCATTCAAACACAGTCGGTACTCTCTTCGGTACATTTCATTCGATAATGAATATCTCGGAAAATATCTATTCATAAAAATTAGGTTTCATCAAATACTCACAGATTTGTTGGGGCTCTTATTCTGAACAAAAATCCACCCCTGCTCTCAACATGCCGCGTTCAATGTACTCGTACAATAACTATAGAATTCGCCCTAGCCTTCAGGCTTGTTTTAAACTGTGTAGTGTATTTTAGAGACCGGTTTCATTCGCAAATTTTTATTTGCCGAAATATATCCTGCCATTTAATAAGAATAAATATTTTCAGGTTCCTTGAACCCGAAGATTACCGCCATAGATGAGCAGATTTACTACGATCCCTCTGGGAGTTGAGAAACTGAATTATTTCTTCCTGTCTTTCTTCAAATGAAAAATTAATATAGTTCCACTGTTTCATTATTTCCTGATTAACTCGGCCTTAACTTGATGAAGAAAAATAGTAATTTCAGAAATTACACCTGAAACCATTTAATATTCACTTAATTTTCAAAATTATCACGTCTCAAAACGCCGTCCTTTCATGAGTATTCTCAATCTCGGGAACAAAAATGTCACAGGGAGGTATATCTTGTGAATACGGTGGCTGAGGCATGATTACGGAGTTGTTTTTGTCAAAGACATTACGAAAAAGCAATGACATTTTCTTCGTAACCGGCGCATAATTTCATTGACATTGACACATAATTTTATTGACACTACGTCACCGTAACCAAAGAAAACAGTGAGCAAAACCTTAACATTTAATCGAAATGGGCGTCCTTCTTTTGGTTTCAACTCTCCATTAGGAAAATTTAACTTTGGTTTCGATACCACAACCATATACCCATGATTCCCCACCAGTTATGACCTTTTTAAGCAAATCTGCAATTTTGGAACGAATTTTGCTGACACGCAGCCGATTAGTTTGTACGGTGAATGGTATTTCAGGTTAGAGGTCGGCTCTGTCGAACTCTGAAAACCTCATTCGGTCCCTAGCGGGGCAGGCACAAAGTATGTGCTCTTCTGTTCCATCATTTTCCAAACAGAGGCGACACACATTGCCTTTCGAGAGTCCAAGTCTCTGCATATGATGATTCAAATGACAGTGACCTGAAAGAAGGCCCATTAGACATCGTAGTTCATCCCTACTGTTTGGTATCAAGCTTCGAAGGGTGAATGAACGCATTGAAGTGAGCCAATCTTGGAAGATTCTGCCAGAAGTCCATAACTCTTCTTGCCATCCAGGTGTTCAATCTTTGTTTGGAAAAGCCTGGGGCGATACCAATGACGGGTTCTGGTCCGATGAAGGTGCTTGCAGCACTCTCCTTTGCAAGGGATCTAGATCAGAGACAATTTATTACGTCTTCCTATCGGGAAGAGTTGTTTTCGCCAATTTGCTACCAATTTAGACGTTGCTCGGTAGGAGCCAAGAGCTTCCAACGCCACTTGACTGTCCGAGAATATTTTCATTGACTTGTATATTAGGTTGGATTCTTCCAATCTCTCCGCACACAATTCAGTAGCAAAATTTCCGCTTGAAATACAGGTTGATATCTCTGTCCTGGGTCTGCGACTGAAAACACCTGCACCAGAACCGGAAGGTGTTTTTGAAACATCTGCGAACCAACAACCATCTGCTCTTTATATTTCCTTCTTCCGGAGGATCCAGTTCTCTCTACTCCGGAACAGTACTTTTTAAGGCAGTTCGTAGTTGACAGTTAAAGGCATAAAGTCAGAGGTCTTTTTCAGAATGCTGTGACTTCAAGTGTCAACCAACAGTCTGTTGCACTCTGCATCAAATTGATTTGTGCAAGTGGCAATGTGCACAAGTTTGTATGCAGTCCATCTAGCCTCTCTCTCCAGAAAAATATGGAGAGGAGGTAGATCTAGAAGGATCTCCATGGCATCTGACGGTGTGGTACTGATGGCACCACTGATGGTCTGACCAGCCTGTCTCTGTAAACCAAAGCCTTCGGCCACCAGGCAATTGCACTATAAGTGATCATTGGTCTGACAATCATCACATAAATCCAATAGATTTGTTTGGGACCTAAACTCCAAGTTTTACAACAAATTCTTCGACGTGTCCATAGGGACAGTTTGGTTTTGTGTAAAACTTTTTCCATGTAAGAATTCCAGGTGAGTCTTTCATCAATGACAATACTTCATAAACTATAACGATCAAAATGAAACAGAAACTGACAACTGACGTTACAAAATATCAAATTCTGTTTCAAAACCAACAGCGCGAGTTTTGAATCATCATGAATACGTTTCAAATCATAGTTGATATGACGTCATTGTTTCAACGCCACAACAAATGTATTCGAACCATAGACGAATACGTTTTGAATACATGAGCGCCAGAAACCGCTTCAGATCTCGTATGTGATAAAGTCCGCCTGCTGGGACAGTTATTGACTGTCGAGTCAATAACGAATATGACCAGAAGTGCTAATAATGTTCCTACTGTTGATTGATAGCTGAATTAGATAGTTTGTTAAAGAGACAATTAACTTCATCCAAAATTAGGTTCAGTTTAATTTCAATGTCTAGTTGAGTAATTATATTGATGAAAAAGTTTTTGAGGAGATAGCTGAGAGTGACTTTTCGGTTCAAAGCATCCAGTTGTTGTATATGGTCTTTTAATAAGCGCTTTCTATCTTTGAATTCAAATTGAAATGTATATGAGATATCATCGAAATTCGATATATGTGGAATATAACATCGTTCAAATATCCGCCACGGCTTCTCTGGATGAAGCGCATAAATGAGGCTCAATTTGACCAATGGCATGGGTTATATTGGCTTTGAAGACCGCTGTTGTTTGTGGCTTATTCACATACACCTGCGAGTCAAGAAAACTTCACTAGAAAAATTCTATCGAGGTCAAATCGCACCATCTCGGTGGCCAATTCACATCACCTCCACGTGAGATGGCCATGCCCTCAAATCGTGGCAGAAACTGTGTGGCATGTGGCGCCGTCCTGTTGAAACCACATGTCGTGTCCAGATCATCCAATTCAGGCCAAAAGAAGTTGGTAATCATCAACCTAGATCCTCTAAATGGGCACTTGGCCTGCTGGATGTATTGAATGAATGAATGAAAAAGATTGAAAAATATAATGCAGTTTTCAGTTTGTTCATCATTACACTTCAGTATATTCTGTATTGTTCAGCATTGATTTTTTTTCAGATTGTGTAAAGTTGAACACTTCAAAAACATTGAGTCATATTTGAAAAATATCTATTTCATTCTACTGAAAATATTTAAATCAATATCACCTTCAGTGGCACCTCAAGTAACTCAGACGAAAATAGAACATGACTTAATACACTAGTTTACAGCCAATTTACGACTGTAATGCCAAAGGTAGTCCTATGTTAATTTTTGGTCCCTGAATACGAAAATTATAGTAAAAATCTCCTAACACGTAAGATTTTTGAGTTATGCTTTCTTTCACAAAATTTAATGAACACAACATTCCAAATTTGCCTAAATTGAAGAAATTGTTTAAAATCTGGCAAATCGTTCTGCTTCATAATGGTAACAAAAGGCCCCCTATTCCTCTTGCACATGCAGTTGCCATAAAGGAAACATACGAAAGTATGTCACTTCTAATAATAGGGGAACCCAAGCGGGGATTTCGGGATTTACCGAAACGCGGCAGATTAATAAACAGGGGGATACCTTGTACCCGGTTAAGTACCTCCACTAAATATGAGCACCATATATAAGGCGACCCGTGAAGGATCCGAAGGATGAAGGATCAGATTAGTAAAAAAAATTTATCACCAGAAATTCTCGGGTTTTTGTTACCTCCATTACACATCAAACTGGAATTAATGAAAAATTTTGTAAAAGCATTAGACAAAGAAGGTGATGCATTTAAATATTTCAAACATGTTTTTCCAAAATTAAGTGATGCAAAGCTCAAGGAAGGTATATTTGTTGGACCACAAATTAGAAATCTACCAAGTGATCGAAAGTTTGATCAAAAATTAGGTGATGTTGAATTAGCTACGTGGAGTCCTTTCGAAAGAATTGTTTCGAAGTTTTTAGGGAACAAGAAAGTAGAAAATAACGAAACACTTATAGAAGAACTACTGGAAAACTACTGCAGAATGGGATGTCGCATGTCCCTCAAAATCCATTTGTTGCACTCCCATTTGAATTTTTTCACAGAAAATTTGGGTGCTGTCAGTGACGAACAAGGGGAAAGGTTCCACCAAGACATACTGACAATAGAGCAACGTTACCAAGGCACATGGGATGCAGCAATGATGGGGGATTATTGTTGGTTCCTCAAAAAAAACTGTTTAAAATCCGTTTTTCTAAGGACTAACGAGGTCTTACCTTTTAACGTGTGATTCCAAACACGGGTTGGGCGATAGCAAGTGAAAATCGATCGTTCAGCCTGGGGCTTCAACCACCGACCAACACGGCGGTCAATTTGAGTGAGTGAACAAAGCATCCACGTCGAACCAACCGGCTCTCAACCGATCGACTTATGAGAGAAAACGATGAAATATATAAACGAAAGTCAACATTTGTAAAAAGGTTATGCATGAAAGACTTCATTTGAATGTTTTTTCATGTGTATTGTAAATAAAGTCTGTTAAACTTCAGAATATATTGTTTTTTCTTGTTTTGATCTTATATTTTCCTATAATATGTGAAAATTTTTGTATGAAATAAAAATAACTGTAAATGAAAATCTTTACGTGATGGAAAATTTTCGATGTTGAAGTCGCAATTAGGATGCTTTAAACTCCAATGTATAACCATTATGATATTGGTCGCAATTTTTTTTCCTATTTGTTGGCAAGTGATTTTTTCTATAATTTGAAAAAACTCCTTCGGAATCAGACAATGAACTATTCACTGAGACCAACACTGAATAGTTTTTGCGGTGAAATTGGTGGAAATTGATAAGAATTTCCTATTGCCTGCAAAACAATTCTCGGTAAACATCCTCCTAAGAATAAATAAAGGAGCCAAGTAAGTCAAATATCAAATTAACACTAATCATTGTTATCGGTAGGTTAACAAACAAAACGCAGACAGTCTAAGCCAATAACACACTTTATCAACATGAAATAATAAAATTTCTGTTTCTGCAGGAAAAATAACAAACAAATCAAACAACCTACGACAACTTAAATTTGGTTATCTACGTGTACCTATCAGTGAGTGTATGTTCACATGAATATTTAGCTTAAACGGGGCAATGAAACCTATTACAAAGTATAATGGGCCACCACATACATATTCACACATATCTGTAACATATTCTTATTTGTGAGAAAATAAATATTTCCAAAAAAACTCCCCCAACTATTTACACAGTAGCTTCTGGTAAATACCTGCCGGAAAACAATTACTTCCCCGACTAATACCACGCTGGATATTAAATTATATCCGACAGGCATTTATTCCTGGCGGATATAATTCGGAGGATTGAAACTTTCTATGTTTTTTACCACGTTAATTTGTAACTAACGTTACTGCAGTTTCGTCCTATGAGAACATTTTCAAACTTATGCATTAAACTAAAAATAATTGATTACATTAGCCCTCGTATAAGATCACTGTAGGTAATAATAGAGGTACTTAGCTTAATTGAGTACCTGAATTTTGTTTACTTGTGACAATGTGGATATGCTAATTCGAAAACCGGTGAGTAAACTAGATGGATTTGGCGTCATATTTGACACTGCACTATCATTCAATAGGCATATCGATAATGTTATAACCTCCTCCTGTGGTTTGTACGGATTAATTGCACGTAACAGTAGTGATTTCAAAGAAACGTCGACCTTAAAAACTCTATTCCATAATTTCATAAGATCAAAGTTAGAATACGCGTCAGTTGTGTTTCTTAAGTCCTTTACATCGCAAACAGGAGTACGATAAACCAAATGATGTGAATGGCCCCAAATAGAGAAATCGAGAGGATTGAGATCCCGGAATCGAGCGGGCCAGTTCTGTGGTCCTCCTCGACCTATCCACTGATTTGCATATCTTTCAGAAACTGCGTAACTTCGGTGTTGTCAACAGGGAATGAATTGATCATGTTATCTGCTACGGTGGTATGAGGCATTCCTTTCATAATTTATCCAACTATCCCTAGCCCTGTTTTCCGAGCTTACAATGAATTTGTTATATGTATTTTTTTTGTTTGTTCAATAGTGTTCCTGTATTTTTTTCAATCCATTGAATATGGCCTTATCAGTTTCGAAACTTTCTATGTTTTTTACCACTTTTATTTGTAACGTTAGTTACAAATAACGTTGTAACGTTGTAACGTTGTAACGTTAGTTACAAATAAAAGTGGAAAAAACATAGAAAGTTTCAATTCTCTTTTCTTCATTATGATTTTCTACCACGTAGTAACGGCTACATCCATCAACTTATCAGTTTCCATTTCACTTACGTCACATACAGTTTTCAACCTAGATAATGTTTCTCTCATTTGTCGGAGCACCTATCGACGGGTGGTTTATTCTACTTCTTCACTTTTATAGAGGGAAAGTGTTTGGTGACCAAAGTATGATAGGTTTGTGCCAAAGTGTTCATTAAAACATTAGTATCTGAGTATTCCTGATTGTAAAAAATAGACCAGTCAATTTTGTCAAGAGAATTTNCTGAGGTCTTTCCTCTCGCTGCTCTGACGTCTTTACAGCACAAAAAAACTTATACGTATCGTTAGTGGCATAAGTAACCGTGATTCATGCAGAAATGCTTTTGAAAATTTTAGAATTCTAACTGTTCCCAGCCTTTTAATTTTTGACTTATGCTTGTCTGTTTTTGTACCAAATAAGGGTAAGCATAATATTGATACAAGACAAAAAAACAATATTTTTGTACCATTTGCAGAAACCAGATTAGCTTTTGTATCACCCGATCAGATGGCTCCACGTACCTATAATGTGCTTCCAGATATTATAAAACAATCCAAAACCATGTATATCTTCAAAAGAAAACCCAAGGATGTTCTTGTTGATAAATGGTAATATCGCTTTGAAAAATTTATGTGTACAAGTAAGTAGTTGTCATTATCTTTTTTTTCAGGAACTTCTAGTCTTCGATCTCTTTTTTTTTATTTGTCGATTCCTATACAAATTTTATAACTCTGTCAAAAAAAGGAAAATAAAGATTCATTTATATATTATTTATTTATATGTATTTGAAGTTTTCTTTTTCAGCATTTTTTGTAAGCTAGGTTAGGTTACTGAATGAATTTTGTTTTATTGAAATTGTTCAGTTGCACTAAATGATGAACAGCTTTCTTCATTAGTTGTTTCCGGTATCGACTAGGTTAGGTTGAAGATACGGTTTGATTAATTTGATCAAAAATTTCACTGACAGTAATGAACCATATGATTTGCAATCGACATTCATTGATTTTTTTTTCTTGAAAATCTTCCCAACCGAATCTACAATAAATGCAAAATACTTGAACTAGATTCATAGTATTATTCAGAAAAATCAATAAAAATAAATAAAAAAGCTAAGTTTTCACAATTCGAACCACAGACCTAGAGGATAGAATATTTGATCGGATAGTACAATGTGGAAACTTCTCTTCGCGAAAATCATTTCGAAAAGTGATCATTTTTCTCTTCATTTATAAGGTCTTGTCTTCATATATCAATAGTTTCTCAAATTTTCTGGTAATTATCATATTCCTAATTATGGTACATTTTTTACGTTTTTCTAAAAGATGACAGTTATTCCTGAATCTTCAATATATTGAATGGCCATTAGTTAGAATATGTGGAAAATTTTCTACGCAGCAGCTTATTCGGTTAACTTGAAAATTGTTGACCGAGTCAGTTATTTGCGTCATACTTTTTTCAATAGCTCTGATAAGATAATTTTAATTTCTAATTTGGTAATGATAAACACCGTAGAGGACAAATGAAATTCATTGAGTGATATCCACATTTTGAGGTTGTATCTAAGCTAATGTCAATTCAATGCACATGTTGATATCTAATATTTGTTCTAGGAGAGAGTAGAACAATCCTATTCTAGATAATAAAGGGACAAACAGTTTTTATGTAGATTTTTTTATATGTATGATTTTTTTATATATTTGAAGGAAAAATATTCAACTATGATAAATACAACAAATGTTTGAAATACAAACACTGAGTAGAGAAAAGTATCTTCTGTATAAGTCAGTGTTCATATAGAAGTATTTGTTTCGAAAGAATTTTTTTTCTTTCGCGTAATTCAATGTTCATATGAAAGTAGCTGTTTCAGGAGGACTTTCTAACAGTTTGTGTCTGAAAGTTCTTCTTTGCATGATCTACACATTCTTGTATAGAGTTACTTATTTTCAAATTGATTACTTCCTTCCTTTCTTTGGAAGATTCTCTCATCCCTTTTTTTGTATCAGATGGAGTAGTAGAAAGCCAAAAACTTTCTTTCCCAAAAATTTATGACATAATTTTCAAAAACGTAGAATTTTAAGGTACTCGTGAAAAAATATAAATTACTAGAACATACTTTTATGTTTTACATCAACTAATTCAAATGGCACAAATTTCACTCTACTTTTCGCAAATTAACAGAAAATTTAACTAACATAACTGTATAATATTTGGAATAAACTGAACCCACCAATCTGCAAATAAATTTTAATGATTTTAAAACCCCATAATCAGCAAAAATTCTATAAGAAGTTTTAGGAAAAGCAATCCTTGACCTAAAGATTGTTATAGTTGCACAAATTCAAAAACTGATACGTTTATAGTTGCACAATCATAATGATAAAAATATAAAAAAAATTAATCCAAGCGTAATATTCACTCGACTTCTCAAAAACATCTATAGTGTTGACTTATCTTTTTATTTTAGCGGAGAAAAATTATATCAAAAAATGTTGAAAGTGGTTCTCGTATCAAATAGGACCAAGTTAGTTAGTAAATCATATTATTTATATATTTTCCCACATTTGGAAAATATAATTTATAATTCTAGACTCAGTTTTGAAAGTAGATTATTGTTTCGAGAAACTATCAGCTGTTTATTTTCTTCCAATATCCTAGATTTGAGACAATATTGAAAACTTGACTTCCCTCCCATTCAACTCAAAAACAGACGTCTGATAAAAAATTCCAAGGAGCACGTCAATCTTTATTTCAAGGTTAGGTTAGGATAGGTTAGGTCCAAAGTGAGTAGGTCTATTCAACCCTCCACCGCAACCCGCAAGAGTTTATTGTGGCTCACACCCATTCACACTCAACCAAATAAACCCAGCTTTAAACGAAGCCGATTAGTTTGTATGGTGAGTGGTCTTTCATGTCAGATGGTAAGAGTAACGCTATGCCAAACTCTAAAAACCTGATTCGGTCCCCAGGCACAAAGTATGCGCTCTGCTGTTTCATCATTTTCCAAACAGAGGCGACACGCACTGTCTTCCGACAGTCCGAGTCTCTGCATATGATGATTCAAATGACAGTGACCTGTAAGAAGGCCTGTTAGACATCGTAGTTCATCCCTACTGGTCCTATGAAGCTGCTTGCAGCCCTCTCCTTTGCAAAGGAGTCAGCAGGCCAGGAATCCAGACCAGCGACAATCTGTCAAGTCTTCCTTCGAGGAGAGTCGTTTTTGGCAATTTGCTAACAATTTGGATGTTTCTCGATAGGAGTCAAGAGTTTTCATCGCCGCTTGACTGTCCGAGAATATTATTATTGACTTGTGTATGAGGTTGGAGCATACAATTCAATAGCGTAAATTTCCGCTTGAAATACAGTAGCATAGGTTCCTAGGCAGGTTGATATCTCTGTCCTGGGTCTGCGACTGAAAACACCTGCACTTTGTAAGATAGTTCGTAGTTGAATGTTGGAGGCATAAAGTCAGAGGTTATTTCCAGAATGCTGTGACTTCCAGTGTCAATCAACAGTCTGTTCCACTCTGCATTGGATTGATTTTTACAATTGGCAATGTGGAGTCCATCTAGCCTCTCTCTTCAGAAAAATTCACAGAGGAGGTAGATTCAGAAGGATCTCCATGGCCGTTTACGGTGTGGTACTGATGGCACCACTGATGACCAGAAAAGCCAGAGAGCTTCACCTGGGCCGTTTTCTGTGAATCCAATGGCTTTGCTAAGAAATTAGTACCCTTGATGCATTTACGAACAGCAGTAACCACATTCTTTTCTTCTCCCACAGGTATCTTTGTAAAATTTTCAAAATCTGTTCATTCATCATCGAAAATTTTGATGTTGATATACTAGGGCACTAGGGAAAGATCAGGAAGTGAACCCTCAAACTCGACAGAAAATACTGATTCAGTAGTTGGTCCAAAAACGATTCCACCCAAACATCGAATTATTGGATTGAACCATCATGCTGAAATATTATATCGTTCTCTAGTAAATCATTTTGATTCCTTAAATTTGTGTTATCATTGGATCTACATATTCTTCCATTCATCTCAGATTTTCCACGTTGTAAAACATTCCATATTTTCCGAATGTATACAGTGTGTAAAAGCCAAATGGAGTAAATTCATTATTTCGGTTAGTGTACATATTTTGAAAAAAATTCCGAAACACGTCAAATGTAAATTATAATTTGACATTCTTCAACGTAAAAATGCCACCCCTACCTTCAACCCCCTTCGAATGACAGGTATAACCCCCAATTTTTTGGATGGGAAGTATAGGTTTGTGATATATAGTTTGAAAGGTCTCTTCATTCTCTATTCAAAAATGTTATCACTTTTGAGTTTATTGCAACAATTAGGATAAACTAAAACGTAATGCAAAACGTAATGAAGTATAGACTACGAAAAAGAAATACGGATATTAACGAAGTAGATGTTCAAAACGTTCACCGCGAACGTCTTGACAACATCCTTATCTCAAATGAAACTGTCTTCTACCATTAATTAACATGTAAGGCGTGACCGACCTGATCGCGAGCCTTATTCGTTCTTTTAAGTCATTCAAATCTGAAGGTTTAGTTTTGTACACATTGCTCTTCACATATCCCCATAAAAAGAAATCTAATGATGAAAGATCAGGTGATCTCGCTGGCCATTCAATCGATCTTCACCTCCCTATCTACCGATTGCAAGATGTATAGAAGTATTATCGGACATTAACTTGGTATTGTGGTGGTGCTTCATCCTGCTGAAACCATATCGTATCCACTGGAACTTGAGGGTTTCCTGGATCAGGATATAAATTTGCTAAACTTGGAATGACATCATTTTGAAGTAGTGCCAAATAATTATCGCCATTCAAGTTGCCCTCAATGAAAAAGGGACCAATGATATGGTTTCCTTCAATCCCCGCCCAAACTTTAACTTTTTGAGAGTATTGCGTGTGTTCTTCTCTTATCCAGTGAGGAATTTCCGTTGACCAGTAGCGGCAATTTTGCCGATTAGCATAACCGTTAAGGGACAAAGTACACTCATCAGAAAACATAACGTCTTCTAACTGGATGATAATGTTATCCAACATGTCCATCATTTACTCACAAAAATAAGTACTTCAATCAAAATCGTCTTTCATGAGCTCCTGAGTAGGTATCATTTTATAGGCATGCATTTATTTTCTTTTAATATGTTTAGGTACTATCGTTGTATGGCTAACATTGAATGTAGTGTATGCCTGTCTACTCGATATATGTGGGTTTTCCTCAAACTCAAGCATCACATCTAATTTAAGTTCATCATTCATTGCATTGGCAGCTGCTTCTTTTATCTGCCTCACTAAACCAAGCTCGCGAAACTGCTTCTGTATTTTGCTTATTATTCCTTGAAATATGGTCGGTGAATTGGGAAATTTCCCATGAAATAGGCGAGCTAGTTAAACTGTTATTTTATGCATTTCCGTTAATATAACCATTTGTCAGACTTGACGTTAACGAACTTCAAGCTTAAATTAAAATGCTGACAAATAATGTTGTAACATACAAAACAAGTTGACAGGGCGTTTAAACTAACGTTGCCACGGAAATTATTTAGTTTTTTAAAAGATACTATCTGAAAAGAACATTGCTATGGTTTTCGATTACTTTCTTATATCAATACCTCAACATGGAATGAGTATATTGCAATAAGTTTTGAATGTATTTTATTTTAATTTATTTTATTTGAATTGTAACAATAAACTTGAAAGCGATAACATTTTTGAATAGAGAATGAAGAGACCTTTCAAACGATATATCACACGCCTATACTTCCCATTTAAAAAATTGGGGGTTGTACCTGTCATTCGATGG
This sequence comes from Leptinotarsa decemlineata, assembly GCF_000500325.1. Taxonomy (NCBI): domain Eukaryota; kingdom Metazoa; phylum Arthropoda; class Insecta; order Coleoptera; family Chrysomelidae; genus Leptinotarsa; species Leptinotarsa decemlineata. Next base: position 43,546 of record NW_019290002.1, on the reverse strand, counting down.
GGGTTGAATGTAGGGGTACCATTTTTCAGTTGGAGTATGTCAAGTTATAATTTGAATTCGACGTTGTTTCGTGATTTTGTTAAAATATGTATCGTAACCGAAATAATGAATATATTCCATTTGACTTTTACACACTGTATAAAGCATTGAATATCTAGATTTTAGTTAGTGTAGACAAACCTGAAGGAGTTATTGTTTAGCGAAACACGTCTCGCGTTTTTGTGGAACTGTTTCTTGGATCTTTACACTTTCCGAACGATAAAATATATATTCATTAGAAAATGGTTCTTTCATCAGGAAGTAACACTCATTTATTTCATTTGGAAAAAAATCGAAGTTTCGAAAATGAATATGACGTCACTACTCTCCCTTTCCAATCATGTTCCAAAATGTTAATGATTTTTGTGGAGCAGAAAAAATACATGAACGAATATACGACATAGCTATTCAGTTAGTACGACCCAATCAAATATATCTTCAATAAAATTCCAAATTTCAAGTATTTGTTTCGTGAAATATAATGCTTCCTGATTTCGAAACTAACCATCAAATCGACCTCAAAGACAAGACGGCAATGTCGCACGCACCGTCAGAACAATGAGACTACATGAAACCTTTTTCAGTTCCATTATGATTGTTTAGTGTACAAATCCAAAATGCAATGACACTAGTACAATGTTCAAAATAGAAGGTAGTTGGGGAAGAAAGGTTTTTGGCTTTCTACTTCTCCATCTTGATAAATCAATCGTCAAAAAAAATGTAGGAATTTTCCAAAGAAAGGAAGGAAACAATCACTTTCATTTCGCAATGATCATTATCATAATATACAATACAGGAGCCAGAACATTAATGAGTTTTTTCTCTATTCATTCATTGAAGAGAATTTTTTAAATATCCTATTGTAATCTTTTGTGACCTCCGCTGGACATTCCACTGCATTGATCATACAAAATAACTTGAGAAAAACTGCATATAATATCATTTTAGATAGAGGATATTCCAAAAAAGGAAGAAACGACATATGTGTAAATTAACTTCAGATGATTGGTTCCTGTTTTACCACTTTTATTTGTAACTAACGTTACTGCAGTTTCGTATCAATGTATACATTAATGTATAAGTTTAAAAATGTCCTTAAAGGACGAAACTGCAGTAACGTTAGTTACAAATAAAAGTGGTAAAAAACATAGAAAGTTTCAATTCTCTCTCTCTCTCTCTTTAATATGTTTTCCTACCACGTAGTAACGGCTACATCCATCAATTGATTTCTGTTTAAATATGTTCCTTCCTTCCTTTCTTTGGAAGATTCCCACATTTCTGAATAAAGATGAAGAAGTAGAAAGCTAAAAACTGTCTTTCTCATAAATTAATTCCTCCTATAAATCTATCCCTTTCAATTTAAACAAGATTCCTATGGCTGGGATTCAGTCAAATAAGCGAATGAATGACATTACGTACTGTCATTGATGACAGTGGATTGAACTCATTCGTGACATAAATTTGTAATTTTATGAGTAAATTGAGTGCTTCTTATAATGTTATCCGAATTTGGTGCTGGAGAGGCGATAAGGCAAGTGTTTTAAGCGGAAACATCGGATGTCCATGTAAGTGAAATTTTACCTTCTTCATTTATTGTATTGTATAGGAATCCTGTAAATGATATCTGATTCAATTCCACAACAAATTTTATGGAATAATGTATCCCTTTCAATTTGAAGAAGATAGTTGTTTCGGGTGGAATTTTTCTTTCAGTTTGTGCATTCGTCGGAAATGAATACTTTTGTTATCTCTTGTGGTTTGAGTTTTTTCTTCATTCTTCGTGTTTTTGTGAAATTCGTTGATTTTTTTATAATTTACCCGAAGTTCAAGAATTTTTTTATGAAGTAATATATCTTTTATCATATCACTGGAGTTTAAACTTCTTTTGTTGACCAATTTTCTGCTACTGTGCAGACTCTTCAAAGATGACTCTGATTTGTAAGGAAACTTATTCTGAAAATTTTCAGCCTGATATAAGGATAACCAGGCTCGTTTTTTTTTTCACAAAATATTGGTAATTTGACTGAAACCCAACTCAAAGATTACTTCGTTATGCAGTTGATCAGTCAATAATCTACCATAACAAAATATCTAGTTACAAATTTCTTCTAGAACAGAGATCAGAGCAAGGATCAAAGTTCATCTCGGAACGTAGATGATACAATTCTCCTCAACAAAGATTAAACATATTTTTTCGAACGAAAGAGTACGATAAAAATGGTTCAAAGAATTCGAGTGCAGTCTAAATTTATCCAGTTGGTTGGAGATAGCAGACTCATAAGTATTTACAAACACGAGAAATAGTTTGAAGGTTATCTAAGGAATAGGCAAATAACATTTGCAAATAATAAATAAAAAACGCGATAAAAATTATTAATATAATAAATATACATGTAGCATAAAGTCTTGTTTGTTCGTCAGAATGTGAGATTGGCGAAAGCAAAGACCACTGAAAATGGTCTGTCTATTAGAGATAATGAATTTGCTGATAGGCTCGAGATGATCTCTCTCAGGTCACGTTTTATCAGTGATGAATGCAATATTGAGGACAATTATCAATGCCAAAATGAAATAATTCTCTAAGAAAGTCTGGCGTTCGGCCTTGATAAACCGGCCTAAAAATCCAACTACTAAGATTCTAAATTTCTCAAGAAATGACAATTTCTATAATGATAGATTTTTTTAAAAAATGGATAGGCAGAGCAATCATACCCCTCCAGATATGATGAAAATATCAGACGATAGAGAAAAATACTTTCAACGAACTTACAAGGAAAAACTGATACCACTCACGTAGAATGAATCCAAAACAAATACTGCTGCCACTAACTAGAAGGGCAACACTTTTCTTGACGCGCGATTTACCAACTAAGTTGTCTTCATCAGAAGATGAATTGTATCACTTCATAACTCTAACTTTGTCTTTCTATGCAGGTTGTTTCCTAATTTTCGTGAAAAAATCTGAGGAGGAGCTAAAAACAGTTCATATAAATATAGGCTCGGACATGTGTCCAAGATACACGGGGTTGAACTTTCCTAAACATTTCCTCTTCTGTATTGATATTGTGAATATCCCTTATCCGATTATGGTGAAATATGGCGATATTATTTTCCTGCTGCTCTTTATATATCGAAATGAAAAAAGGTAAAACATTTTTTTCAAAAAAGTTCATTAATACAATTCTTTCGAGATCTAGGGTGTTGAATTTTTCTGAAAAAAAAAATTGTATCAATATTGTGAATATTCCTCATCCGATTTTAGTCAAATTTGGCAATGTAACTTTTTGATGGAAAATGAACCTTTTATTCAAATTGAAAGGGGTATATTTTTGGGAGAGATCAGTTTTTGTTGTAGTGTGAATCCCACAATAAATACAATAAGTTGTTTCTTGAATAAATTAGATCTTTACACTTTCCCAATTAATTATTTCTTTTTTCTCTGTGAGATTCCCAAATAGTTTTGTATAAAGATAGAGAAGGAGAAAGCCGAACCTTTTATTCCTTCAAGAGGTGCATTTAGCCTCAATTATACACAAATAATTGAGTCTAGTAGCGATTCGGGTCACAGTTCAGTCAACATCATTGAACAAAAAATATATGACACTGACGTTCCTCGTAAAATTAACTTTTATGTTGGGTAAAACATCTGAAATATTTTTGTTCATTTCTTGAAACAAAATAAAAACAACCGACGTGATATACAATAAAAGAGCAACAACTAGTTGTTTGCAATATCATCGATGTTACAACGCATATTTACAAAATCAATACAAATGAAATTTTTTAAATGTTCAACATCTATGACCTATGTTTATATGAACTTTCCTTCACGAAATTAGCTCATGAACACATTGGTTGGATGAAAGTTCAAGGTATATTTTTGGGGAAGGAAGATTTTGGCTCTTTACTCCTCTATCTTGATACAAGAAAATGTAAGAATCTTCCAAAGAAAGAAACGAAGACATAAATTTCGAAATGAACTTGTTTGAATGTGTAGATCATGCAAAAAAGCTACTTTCAGACACAAAATGGAGTAAAAAATCCTTTCAAAAAGCTACTGTTATATAAACATTGAATCACAAATTATACGAAAGAAAAAATTCTTCCAAAACTATTATATGAACAAAGGAATATACAAAAAAAAACTTTTCCCTATTCAATTTGTATCCCAAACATTCGATATGGAATTCAATCAGATATCATTCACAGGGTTGCTACATAATATAGTATACGAATGAGGAGAAATCTCACTCACATGGAACGCTATCATCCTCAATGGCAGTCATCAATATTTCGTAATGAAACACTTGCTTTATTGGGTCTGCAGCACAAATCTGGATAACATTACAAGATTAAGCTCTCAATGTATTCATTATATGACGACTTGTCACGAATATCACAATTGAGTTAAATCTACTAATGTCATCGTTGTCAGTACGTTTTATGACATTCATTCGCTTATTTGATCAAATCCCAGTCACAGGAATCTTTTGAAAATTCAAAGAGTTATATTTTTAGGAGAGATCAATTATTGGGGAAAAAAAGTCGTGCTGTTATGAATGAATTGAGTGTTTGTTGTAATGTTATTGAGATTGGAGTGTCTCATTCCGAAACATAGATGTTCGCCATTGAGAATGACAGTGTTCCATGTAAGTCAAACTGTACCTCTTTCGTATACTATAATGTGTAGTAATTTTGTGAATGATATCTGATTGAACTCCAAAACGAATGTTTGGAATACAAACCGAATAGAAAAAAGTGTTTTTTGTATAATTCAATGTTCAAAAGTAGAGGTTTCGAAAGTATATCTTCTTTCGTGTAATTCAATGTTTATATGGAAGCACATTTTGTGACTGAAAGTTACTACTTTGCATGAACTATACATATTTGGATAGAGCTTATTTTAGGATTAATTGCCTTTTTCCTTCTTAGGAAGATTCCCACATTGTTTTGTACGAAGATGGAGAAGAAAGCCAAAACATTTCTCTCTCAAAAAGGTAGACTGGTTTTATACCAGTATATGAATATTGTTTAACAATATTGATATGAATAGGTGAGTGAGCTCAAAAAATTTGAGGATTTGAAGAAACAATTCGTTATTGATGCAAAAACCGAAAAGTACGAAGTTATGTCAAATACTCAAGGAAAATAAATATTCATTTAGTGTCTTCGAAATGTCAATTGTTTTCCATTCAGCAAACGTGTATGATTTGAATATTCAGAAAAGTATTCACAATACCAACTTATTGGACTGAGTGATAATGTAAAAAAGTACAGAAAAGCTGATAATCATGAAGCCATATCGAATACGACGGTTTTTTCTGCAATAGATAAACTTATTTCCGGAAACTGGTTCAGGGAATTACATCAAATGTGGACAATATCGATATTGATAAGGAAATATTGACAGCCAACCATCCATAACAATCAACGATGCATTATAAGGTTCAAAGATGAAAGCAAATTATAGCGTTTCTGCAAAAACAAATCTCAACCATGAAGTCCTGAATTCCTTCAAACTTTTGAATGTGGCGGCGGAGAAAAAAATTATATTACTGCCAATAACTATAGAGTTAATATTCAGAATGACTGATATTCTCTCCAGAACAATGTGTGTGTGATGAAGTTGTAAAGGGCATTCAAACAGGGACTTCCTTACTTCGACAATTGATATCGATTATCTTAATGCAACTATATCTGTCGAATTAGTTGTCATTCATTCAGTCTGTTTTGCCAAATCAACATGGACGCATATAGTATTTAACAACACTTGCAAATAATAAAACTGTTTTATCATAATGGATGTTCTCTTCGGGCAACGTACCGCGCGCTCGCTTCGCCCATTTTACAGTCGCCATTATCGTCCTACCGAGAGGACTATTCATAATGTGGTGAATGAATAGGTCTCCATTGGTTCTGTAAACGATCGAACAACGCCCGTACGTTGACGAAACGCAAATTCTGACGAAAATATCACCGCTGTCTTTGAGACTAATACATTTTCATTTCAGAACGTTACTGAATTAGAAGATGTACAAATTCAAATTTTGAAGTGTATGATAGCTTTTCAACTCTGTAATGGTTAATATGAAACTACATCTTCTTCAATATTTCAGAAGAAATATGACATCTGTTTAAAAATCAGCTCAAAATCTATTTTTCTGTTTACCAGTTTTCGCTTCCTTGAGAACACTAACCCTCAGAAGAGAATGTTTGTGCATACTGCACATTAACGAGGTCCCACCTTCAATGTGCGATATATAGCAGAGGAACATGAATTGGACTGAGACTGAGTACTCATAGTTCAACCTAAACAATGCGTTCATGGAGACTTGGTTAGTACACAAAACCAAGAACTGATAATGGAAAAATGACTAAAATCTCAGTTCAGAAATGATAGTATCATTATTCCAGTAAGCATAGCAAATTCTCTGGAAGAAGTAATATAAAAAAATAATAAATATTGATTATTCGGTTATTTTGTCCCGTGCATAACCGGAAGCTGGTCTAAGGTGTGATTTTTTGTTTGAGTTTTGTATTTCTATAGTAATTAGGAGCCGTTTGACTTGTTCATTTCTTTCAAGTCTATGAAAAACAATGAAACCTCATGGGCTTATATTTCCAAGACACCAACTCCAATATTGTTCCCTGAACTAGTTTCAAAGCTCCTTCAGTGGATGATTGTCAAATGCTGGTGGACATGGATTAAATTGATAATGAATTCCATGCCACACACATGACACGTTGCCTCCATCTCTTTGTCGCATTGTCTGCAATTGATGTTCCAGTTCATAGAGCTCTATTTCGGTCAAGTGCCTGATAATTTTTTTCTCAGACATTCTCTGTAGTTAATGTGTGTCAAAAAAATGTTGAATGGCATTGGATGTTTCAACAGGACGGAGTACTTCCGAATTATTCTTTCATTATTCAGCATTTCATTGGGAGACGTAGCAGCAATGAATAACCTCCGCGGTCACCAGATTTGTCATACTTTCTTTATTTTTCCGAGACTACCTCGAACGTGAAATATGTACAAAACAACCACAGTCTCTAGACTAGACTATATTGAAGAGTTGTTGACGAGTACCGTCTAATTGTCCCAAAATTGCTTCGAAATGTGCGAAAACGTTTTGGCCAGATCTTCATCTCGATTGGACGTGGTGGTCATCAGTTTGAATATTCAATTCAGTGAGTCGTGAGTAAACACCTGTATAAGTTAGAATATTCAAATGTCTTCTTCACGAAACTATTGACTCGATTGTGAAATTGTTGTGAATAGAATTCCAAGAACTTCAAAACAACTCAATTCCTTCAAAAATTAACGGGTTCCTGCATTTTCTTTGAATGTTACAGTTCCTGTTTTATTGTTGGCCTCCTCGTTTGTTATTTGGAACTCCAAATAGAGGAGTTTCATGTGGAACTGCACATTTCAATAAGATTGGAAATTGAAAAGTAGAGAAGATTTTCTTGCTTCCTTCCGTTCTCCTACCAAAGTCTTCAACTCTGTATTCATACTCTCTGTTTGCATAACCTTTTCTTCCTCTTTCTCAACAGTTTTTTATTTTCGATATTTTTTCTGTTATTCGTTCTGGTTTTCAAGAAATATCCTCAGCAGTTCCGTTTTTATTTTTAATTTTTTTGCAATATCTCCGCCCTACTTTGGTGTGCAATAAATCCCTGATTAACATACGACTCTCAGTACGGGGCAGTTCATACTCCCGGAAGATAAGACTTGATCAACCAACATGTATTGGCTCTACACCATGGTGGTTAAACCCATGATGGCTTATGCATGTATGGTCTTGTGGCCAAAGATCAAGTAAACGACTGTTATTAACAAAATGAGCAGAGGACAAATACTTGCATGTTTGACAATAACTACCAAATGTACATTCTACAAATCTTCGTGCTTGTGTTAAGCGAGCCAATGCAATGTGGAAAATGTGACGTTTTCTGAAAATTTTAGCCAATCTTGCTCTGAAGGTATAGGCAAGTATTCTTCTCTAAAATGAATCCATAGTTGTTGATGAACCGTTCGAACAATTTCACTTATAGTTGATATACCTATTTTAGAAGCATAGTGGAGATCTGTAAATGAGTTTTCACTGGCAAGGTATCTGAAAATCATAAAATATTTTACTAAAAATGAATTTGAACATTTAAATTTCAAAGAACCTATTATTTGCAGGAAAATCCATTAATAACAAATGGAAATATATAAGAGACGCATTCACAAATTCTAGAAAAAAAAAGTGGTGAGAAACGTGCAAATTAGTACATATACTTTGATCAACTGCAGTTTTTATTGAAAGCACTTGAAAAAGATGACACAGAATCGAGTATGTCTGAAAACACAGCTGTAGAAGAACTTCAAAGTGATGAAGAAGCAGTACCTGAATTGTAGTCCGAAACGAAAAAAGTTTCTTCAATGAATGAAACGGACAAAACAATCATAAAAGCTTAAGAAATCGCTTGTCAACCTCCGCCAACAGAAACGGACAAAGATACTGCATTTTTCATGTCAATTATACCTGCTGTAAGTAAATGGACGAAAAATTAGAATTCCGCATGGGTATATTGACATTAATTGGAGAAATTAAAAACAAAAGACCTTCATCAAGTAATGCGTTTCATCCCTCGTATTCAACATCGGCTTCGACTCCAGCGTCCGATGAATATCGGGAAGATTATATTCGTTTTTAACATTATAAATTATATTATTATTCGTTATTCATATTATTTTCAATAAATATCGTAATATTATTCGTTATTCATATTATTTGTAATAAAAACTCAACTTAAAGTAATGGCATTTCTTTTGGAGAAACACTCAATCTCATCGTTGTGTCTTTTTTCCTTATAGATACTGAAAGACGTTCTACTAACATCGTGAAAGTATTGAAGGTCATCAGAAACTAATTGAAAAATTTTTCTTCGTGTTCAAATAATTTCTCAAATTGTATATAAAATGCACCTTCCAAATATCTACTTTGTAACAAAGGGTGAACCCAGAACCGTCGATTTTTCCATCGATCCTCCCTTTGTTTCCTTGCTTTTCTACATTTAAGAAGTAGNAATTTGTAATTGTTGACATGTCCTTGTTCAATGTAACGATTTAACTGAAATATTGACGTTTTTAATCATTTATTATTATTATTATACCATTTTTTCACCATATATCGCCCGCTAAAAATGGTATGGTAGTGGTATCGTCTGAAAATGCTCTTAGGCTGCAGTGTTTTCTGTAGACTTGAGAGAAATAGACGGCTCACATTTAGTAGGAAAAAATACACTTGACACAGTGGCTTGAGGCGTGCTATACAAGTCACCAGAGCAGGAAACGAATTATTTTCAAATCACTCCAATGAACACAGTTGCGTTACAGAATTCAACGGATATTGAAAAGAACCGCTACAAAAATGGTTTCCTTTTTTGGCATATTAAAATTTAATAACATTTAGAAAAACATTTTCTTCTTATTCTTCACACTGGAATGGGAGAGGATATTTGAAATAATTTTTATCAATAAAAGTATACTGTCATTTAGTTGAACTCATTCAACACCAATATTTCTCCAAAATCTACTTCATCATGAACCGTGTGGATAAAAGTAACTGAATAGTAGGCAATCAATCATTTAATATTTTTCACGAGCAGAATCAACTCTGACCTTATTTTCCAAGAGGTCATAATCACCGATCATTTCTCATTTTTCTTCGGGTTCTGTCTCATGGTAGTACAGTGAAAAACCTGCACTTGAAGGCTAATCAAGAGAAGAGGGGAGATCCGGAAAAGATCGTAAAATTTTCCGTCTTCCATAAGGATTTGCAATGAAAAAATAACAAATTATCCCTGCGGGATACTGGATATTGTACTTAGATGAATCTGGTTTTTGATATCATTGTCACGTAGCATCATTCAAATTTTCAATTCTTCTTCAGAAAATATAGATTACGATCCATCAAAGTCGGGATGAAGTATACAACTGCTGATAATTGAATGACAAATTACACCCTACTGAAAATGACAAAAACATTAAGAAATCTCAAAAAGTATTCATCGGGATATGGATTGAAGGGTAATATTGAACTTGACTTGATAATGGAACAAATGTGTAACTATGTATTCAATTTAGGGTATTCAGGCAACTGAAAACTGTTTGCGGAGTTGAGACAAGGAATTTTGTAACTCTGCCACCCTATGTTAGATTGTGTCAAATACATGTTTATTGAAGAGAGAAATTAATTAGCGATAGATGATTTGTTGATTTCAAGTACATGAAACGATAGCGTTTTAACGTATTCAAAAACTAAACGATTTCACACAAAGACAACACGTGTTTCGCCATAAAATGGCTTCTTCGGGCGTGTCTTCACTAACTATATTCTACATATTCAATGCTTAATATACCCAATTTTATAATTTGAGGTACCTACATTTCAAGTACCTGATTTTTACCCGAGTCTATAATGAATTAAATTACCTGTGCTTATGTCCCAGTTTCCACATTTGAAAAAATATTTAGTAATGGGGAGTTATTCAATTCTGATTGATCATTCAGTAAATTACCCAAATTCCTGAATCTATTGATCTCGAAAAATTATAGAAGATTAAGTTTTAAACCCTTTTCTTTTAAATGTAACACATCTTATTCATGATTGAACTCATGTCCTGCTAAAAGGTGGTTTGCAAATGTGGAATTGGTCTTTCTATTTACTAAACTACTTCTATGTTCTTTAATTCTTTGAGAAAATGTTCTTCCTGTTTGGCCAATGTACAGTTTAGGACAAGAGTCTCAAGTCAGCCCATATATTCATGATCTATCTGACACCGAAGTTTTGTCTTTATTTATTCTTTCTTCATAGCATACATAGCCTTTTATTTTAACCTCGCTGTTATTTATCTTATACATAAAATAAACAATTGAGCAAATGTTCGAAATGTTTTCTTGAACTTTCTTACATCAAAACAGTATATTTTTGAAGTCACTTCTAACATTTTAGGATGTTTCTTAGGTAACGTTAGCACAAGTTTTGGTTATTCTCTCACTATGTTCCCGTATTGTCCCAGGTTGCGTAACATAAACTTTCGATTTAATATAGCCCCAAAAGAAAAAATCGAAACTATAACATTTACATATAAAAGAGAAAGGTTTGGAACTCAATCTTTCTGAGTGCTTGAAAATTGATAGATTTGAGAATTCTGAAAATTTACTGGTGATTAGTTTATTACATGTCCATTTAAAAATTTGGGAAAACTGTTCTTATGTTAAAAGTCAGTTCATACCTTAACCGTCAATCACTAAATATGTACAAGATCATATGATTCAAATTATCATATTATATAAAGCACAAATTAGGGAGAATTCAGTCATTATGAACAGTACTGACGTTACTGTAATTTTTTATTCTGGTGAAACATGGAATGAACTCAAAGTTGAAATTGAACAAGATCTAAACACAACCATCGACTGGTTCTACCATAAATTGTTAACTATCAATTTTGATAAAACTGCATGTATTCGCCTAATGGGCTCTGGAGCAGTTGGCAACAAACCTTAATTATCACCGAAAAATCATCTTTAGCGATGAGGCCCATTTCTGGATGAATGGGTACATGAACAAACAAAATTGTCGAATTTGGGACGATAACAATCCAAATGAGATCCAAGAGCGTCCAATGCATCCCAAAAAGGTCAGTGTTGATTTTGGGCTGGCGGCGTCATCGGTCATTATTTCTTTGAGAACGATGTTGGCCAGGTCATCACAGTCAACGGCGAGCACTATTGATCGATGAATACCACCTTCTTTTGGCCTGAATTGGATGATCTGGAGACCAACGACATGTGGTTCCAACAGGACGGCGCTACGTGCCACACAGCTCATGCCACATTGGATTTTCTTCACGAGCCGTTTGAGAGCATGGTCACCTCACGTGGAAAGTGATCTGAACTGGCCACCGAGATCGCGCGATTCGACTTCTTTAGACGGAGTCTAACCCTAACCCTAACCCTAACTTGTAGGGTTTTCTTGGGTCGCTGGTGTTTAAGCCACAAACCACAGCTGTCCTCAAAGCCAGTATATCTAATGCCATCGGTCAAATTCAGCCTGACTTATGTGCCAGAGTCATGGAAAAATTGACGTTTCGGATGTGCTTCACCCAGAGAAGCCGTGGCGGGCATTTGAACGATGTTATATTCCACATATAATGGCATCATTAGGTATTTCAAACGAATTAAAAATTTCGATGATATCTCACACATACTTTGTTTCATTTGAATTCCAAGATAGGAAGAGCTCAATTGTAGACCCTATATAAAGATCTGTGATGGAACTGGACTAACCTTCGCTTCGTAATAGGTAGGTCATGTCTTCCTCAATTCAAAAATGCATTGAAGAAGTTCATTTTTGGGAATCCAAGACAACTAGAAACTTTTCGATGCTCACGTTAGCTAAACAAATCCTGAACCCTAGTATGTTGTTGTGTACTGCTCACATGAATGAGAGCTTTATTATCATCCTCATTAATACTACTTAATGAACTATGTTGGTACTTTCACATTGTTAATTCTTTCTGCGAAACTATTATATTGCAACGAATCTGAAGCCGGCCCTGACCGATATCTCAGTCAGCAAACACATGACTCACCGCGAACCGCCGCGAAAAGTATAGATGAGTACCGAAACTCCTAGAGGAATCTAGAGCAATCGTTACCAATATAAAGGGCCGGCTTCACGTCCAGAGGGGGAGTATTAATTCAGAAAGCGAATCGAGTGATAAACAAAAAATTCGAACAGTGAAGATAAATCAAGCGTTAGTTCCTAAGTGTTGAATATAAATTAGTTGTGATAGTGAAATATTGTTAAAAATAAAGTTTGAAACAGTTTATTCTTCCATTCGTTACAATATCATTCGCATTCCTTTTATAACAATATCACATTTTAATGCGAAACAAGTGCAACAACATATACCGCTCATTAGCTTCATCCATATGTTTCGTAAAATAACACGTTTGTATCACTATTGAATAGAGTTTCTTATCATTATTACTTACATAAATAAGGTAGAACTTTATAATTACTCTGATTATTATTATTATTTTATATACNAAATGAATATGGGTTTTTACATCCTACTACACCATTTATTGTCTTCTTTTTAGAGTTCGGAAGTAGGTATTAAAAGGTAAAAGCTTGATTTAATGTTTTTTCTAGAAATATATTTTTTTATTGAAGCCAACCCGGGATGTGGCATTTATTTCATGGTGGGTATACAAAATTTTTTGTCCCTGCTATTTACCGCTGAGGAGATATCTCGTACGGAGCTGATACTGGCAGCAGCATCAGGTCCCGTTTATGATTCACATGCATTGTCATCGGTACCGGACCAGCATGCAAAATTTCAGGTCAATCGGATACCGGGAAGAGGGTCAAATTAAACTTGCAAGATTTGTTAACATACATACAAGTCAAGTTGAATGAAAGCTTTTGATTGAAAACAATGAGACAGTTATTTTTTCCAATCTTTTCATTAATTCATGCAATACATCACGCAGGCCAAGAGTCCATTCAGAAAATCTAGGTTCAAGATTACCAACTTCTTTTGGCCTGAATTGAATCATCTGGACACCAACGGCATGTGGTATCAACAGGACGGCGCTACATGCCACACAGCTCCTGCCACATTGGATATTCTGTACGAGCGATTTCAGGGCATGGTCATCTCAGGTAGAGGTGATGGCCACCGAGATCGTGCGATTTGACCCCGTTAGACTCTTGTGGGGTTTTCTAAAGTCGCAGGTGTATGCAAATAAGCCACAGCGGAGAAACTGTGGCGGGCATTTGAACGATATTTCATTTCACACATAATGGCATCAACAGGCCTTTCAAACGAATAAAACATTCGAATTATATCTCACACATAATTTGTTTTATGTGAAGGAAACCCCGAAGTATTTCGACAAATTTCAAATAAAAATAGATTATACAGTGTCACCATTAAAATGCGCACCATATGGGAAACTTTTTTTTTGAAAAGTTTCAATGAAGTTTAACTTCGGCACTTGTTTGTGCTTTAAATTTAACTTAAAATTATGCAGCCAACTGCAACCCACTGACGTTCAGTGTTTGTTAAGTTCCACTTTTTTTAAAAAAAAATTGAAAAAGTGCATTCCTAGATCGAATTCAACAAAAAGTTACTTGAAAAGGTTGTATCTACGGCAATTTTATATCCATATGCCAAATTTTTTGCGACTAGGATAAAGTTTACGTTTTGCTTATTTTTGAGAGATATCCACTTTATTTTAAGTTCGGTTAATTGTCATCAATTCATGTATACATAACAAACTCATCATGGAGTTTAACTTTTTTGATACATTTCTACTTATACGGACATTTTTAGAGAGAAATTAAAAATGTGCTATAAAAATTT
>NW_019290002.1:9332-28847 GCF_000500325.1 Leptinotarsa decemlineata | reverse complement strand
TTTCAAGTAACTTTTTGTTAAATTCGATCTAGAAATGCACTTCTTCAATTTTTTTAAAAAAAAATGTTGAATTTGACAAACACTGAACGTCAGTGGGTCGCAGTTGGCCGCATCATTTTAAGTTAAATTTAAAGCAACAAGTGCCGAAGTTAGACTTCATTGAAACTTTTCGAAAAAAAGTTTCCCATATGGTGCGCATTTTAATGGTGACACTGTATATAAAAAATAAGCAAAAATTATAAATGAATCCGCCAATTTTTGTTTTTTTCTCCATATCTACAAAACTGGACTCAATATTTATTGTCACCAAGAGATTCGTCGAATCTATAATAATAAATTAAGAGGGCTTTTTCCGAAATTTAGATATCTCAAAGAATTTATGGACATTATACAATTAAAAATGATTAATTTCTCACGGGGTACATCGAATTAGGATTTTGAGAATGTACATATGATTCATTATACCATTGCAATCAATAGTTCAAAAATAACTTTTCAAAACGCTCAAAGGTACGAACTCGTTTCCTCCTTTTCATAAAAGAGGATGTATGAATCGATTGTGGTGAAATATGTGAATCATTGTATTTGTTCCTCGTACCAGAATAAGGATGTCTGCAGAATGTTGTATAATGTCCGCTGTAGGTAGACCCACTGTGATTCGAAAGTGCATATAGATTATAACGACAAGAAGTCACATTGTCTGCTGCATAATTGTTCATATCTAATCCATCTAGAGGAAATTCAGTGGCAACATTTAACTTGCCCCTAAATTTTTCTGTTAGAGACTTTGTGCATTTTCTTCTCCCCTTGCAACTTGAACACGTCGGTTTTTCATGTCCATCCAAAGTTTCCTCTTTTGTGAAGAACTTCAAGCACTGTGATAAACTCAATTGGCCAGTTATTTGTGGTATGGGAAGAGACAAATCTCAGACAGGATCGAAGGTTACTGATGACAGTCCACAGTGTGTGCACTTCATAGTAGATTTTAATTGACCAACGAAATTATCTACAATCTTAGAGTTATATGTACAATCACATCTGACATACGGAATTTTAGGATTGGGGGGGAGGTTTTAGTGATTGTTTCACAGAAAACGTAAATGTGGTTCAAAAATAGATTCTAGAACTAATATTTACCAAAAACATTATCAGTTCATTGCGCAAAGAGCATTCAATCAAATATCTCCACACTCGTACCCCACACTCATTACAGATTATTGTTCAAAATATCTCCCAAATCGTGTAGAACAAGAACAAGAATGCTTTCAAAACCCCCTCCCCAAGCCCTAGGCGCAGTGAAAGCTCATAAAGATTCTTTCAGGCAACGAGTATTTTAAAATGTAGTTCGTTCCTCAGAACTTCTAGCTTTATTGATTTTATGTAACTAAGACATTCTTCCCTACAAATTTTAAGTTTTGAAACTAAGCATCCGCGCTAGCTGCCCGGGAAATGCAAAGAAAATGAAGGAAAGCGGGCGGGGCGTGCACACTGCCTGACTTTTTCACTTTCATTAGTGGATATTTCAGGCTACGCTCTAACTGATAATTTCGCTACCCCGGCATTCGAATCATTGTTATAATTTTGTTTGCAGGGAGTTTTACGCAGTTTTTTGAGCGAGTGGAAGCGAAGCCATTTGTTATATAACTTGGATTCCTTCATGTTTCTATTGCAAAAGACATAAAAAACAAACGGTCTTTGGTATTAGTATGTTTTTCCGAGAGTGAAAGTGTAAAGGGTCATTTCACATCGTTCACAATTGAAAACAATGATATGTAAGATAGCTCCTTTCTGGATACTCTCCATTGAGATCTCTGTATATGCGAAAAGATAAAAACAAGAGTTACGTTTCACTATGAGAAGAAAAAGAGTCCACAAAATGATTATTTCATTGAAATGTATAAGGTTACTACAACAAGCTAGTTAAAAAAACTGTTAAAGATACAAAAACAAAATTTTACAACTGAGAATTTGAGAATTCAACTCCCGAATCAATGTGTTGATATGTTGGTTAAATCATTAATGTATAACAGAAACAGTATAGGACCTAACAGTATATGACCAGTGCCTTGAGGTACTCCACAATGTATCTCTTCAACGTCCGAGTTAGGTTAGTGAAGTGAATCACTTTTGATAAAGCTACTCTGTTAGCGAAACATGTCGTGATATATTTTTCAAATAAAGTTTGTGGAAATCAAATCGTGAGGTGTAGTTTATGAAATAACTATGGATCTTCATCAAGTAACGGCCGAATCAATCAGAAAAAAAAATGATGAAGGAAAAGTTTGTGATACTATTTATTTGAATTGAGCAAAAATGAAATACTGCAGCAGAAAACTCAAACTAAAAATTTCTGTATACTTTCGATATCATGTTATACTCGTCATTATGCAAAAGCTTTGTGGAGTGAATTACCAAAGGAAGGGAACATTTATTATTTGTGGAGCTCGCAAAGATTTGCCAATTCCATAAAAAATCATTTTGAAGTATAAGTAAGGGCCAACTCAACAAATCCAAATCCAACCAAATACATATAACGTGTTCGATGATGACCTATTTATTTTGTGAAAATTCATGTTGAACATAGGATGAAGAAAATAACTTTTATCTGATTTCAAATAAACTTAGTAATTAGTTTCTTCATCCTACATTCAAATACATAACGAACACTTATGATGCACTGTTTGGAACCTTTGGTTTAGGTATTAGGTATTGGTCCACCATCGTTATTCATAATATTATTGTGTTTACTTATTTATACACTCTCATAGGCATCTAGATGCCTGTTATTGTCAACTTGTCTAACTAATCTTATTGATCTAAAGTCTTTGATGATTTGGCATCGCAGTCTTTACATTTAATTTCGTAAATTCTAGACTTTTCCGAATTCTCAAACTTGTCCTTTAGATTTCCTTGAAGGCTCTCTAGTGTATGATTTGTTTCGAATACTACCTTCATACCTAGTTCTTTGCGTAAAATAAAATATTTTACGCTTGAGAAAGCTATTATATAGCGAAACACGTGTCGCGGTTTTTTTAAAACCTTTATAGTCGAAAGAATAATAAACTGTATTAATGAGTTTTAATATGGAATTTCATGAAATTTCGGCCAGTTCTATTCAATCATCTACCAAATAAACCCAGCTTCATAACGAAGCCGATCAGTTTATATGGTCAGTGATCTTCCATGTCAGATGGTAAAAGTCTGGCTCTGCCAAACTCTAAAAATCTGATTCGGACCCTGAGTCTCAGCATATGATGATTTATCAGTTTCGGTTGCTGTATTTCTTGATATTGAAGGAGCATTTGACAATGCACTACCTAAGTCTTTAGGATTGTCTATGGCTAGAAAGGGTATAGAATCGACCATAACTGGCTGGATCTATGCCATGCTAGTAAACAGAACTGCAACTACGACTCTTTAAGGCGAGGCTATCAGGTTCAGGGTCACCAGGGGCTGCCCTCAAGGTGGGGTACTATCTCCCCTTCTGTAGTCGCACCTGGTGGATAGTCTGCTTGATACCCTCAACAGAAGAAAAGTTGATCTGCAAGCTTATGCAGATGACCTTGTTATCCTGGCAAGGTCCACGTCGGAAAGGGTAGCTTGTAATGTCCTCCAAAGCGCGTTGGACATTGTTCACGGTTGGTGCCTGAGGGAGCAGATGTCTGTCAACCCCAGCAAAACTGTGTTAATCCCCTTCACCAATAGAAGGAAATTGTACGATCTAACGCCACTTTCCCTCAATGGTGTGGTCTTTCCATTTGGAACGGAGGTGAAATATCTTGGCATTGTCCTTGATAAAAGACTCACCTGGAACGCTCACTTGGAAAAAGTTTTACATAAAGCCAGATTGTCTCTATAGACGACATATCGAAGGATTTGTGGTAAAACTTGGGCTTTAGGTCCCAAACAAATCCACTGGATTTATGTGATGATCGTCAGATCAATGATCACTTATGGTGCAATTGCCTGGTGGCCGAATGCTTTACAGAAAACGGCCCAAGCGAAGCTCTCTGGCTTACAGAGACAGGCTTGTCTGGTTATCAGTGGTGCCGGCAGTACCACACCGTCAGCGGCCATGGAAATCCTTCTAGATCTACCTCCTCTCCACATTTTTCTGGACAGAGAGGCTAGATGGACTGCATATATACTTGTGCACATTGCCAATTTCACAAATCAATTCAATGCAGAGTGCAACAGACTGTTGGTTGACATTGGAAGTCACAGCATTATGGAAATGACCTCTGACTTTATTCCTCCAACTATCAACTACGAAGTGCCTTATAAAGTACTATTCCAAAGTAGAGACTGGATCCCGTGGGAGAAGGAAATATCAAGAGCAGATAGTTGTTGGTTCACAGATGGATCAAAAACACCTACCGGTTCTGGTTGCAAGTGTTTTCAGTCGCAGACCCAGGACAGAGTTATCTACCTGCCTAGGAACTTATGCGACTGTATTTCAAGCGGAAATTTACGCTATTGAATTGTGTGCGGAGAGATTGGATAAATCCAACCTCACTCACAAGTCAATAAAAATATTCTCGGGCAGTCAAGCTGCGTTGAAAGCTTTTGGCCCCCACCGAGCAACGTCCAAATTGGTAGCAAACTGCCAAAAAAACTCGATAGAAAGACTAAACAGATTGTCTCTGGACTGGATTCCTAGCCATACTGGCCTGGAAGGCAATGAAGCTGCTGACTCTCTTGCAAAGGAGGGTGCTTCAAGCGGCTTCATTGGACCAGAACCTGTCATTGGCATCGCTTTGGGCTTTGCCAAACAAACACTGAACACCTGGATGGCAAGAAGAGTTATGGACTTCTGGCAGAATCTTCCAGGATTGGCTCACTCCAAGGCGTTTATTCACCCTTCGAAACAGTTGTTGGGCTACAGTAGGGATGAACTACGATGTCTAACAGGCCTTCTTACAGGTCACTGTCATTTGAATCATCACATGCAGAGACTTGGGCTGTCGGAAGACAGTGTGTGTCGCCTCTGTCTGGAAAATGATGAAACTGCCGAGCATATACTTTGTGCATGCCCCGCTGGCGACCGAATAAGGTTCTTTGAGTTCGGCAGATCCGTACTCTCACCATCTGACCTGAAAGACCACCCACCATACAAACTAATCGGCTTCGTTAAGAAGCTGACTTCATTTGGCAGAGTGTGAATAGGTGTGAGCCACAATAAACCCTTATGGGTTGCGGTGGAGGGTCGAATAGACCCAATCACTTCAGACCTACCTACCTAGTGTATGATTTGTTTTGAGTACTACCTTCATACCTAGTTCTGTGTGTAAAATAAAATATTTTACGCTTGAGAAAGCTATTGTATAACGAAACACGTGTCGCGGTTTTTTCAAAACCTGTATAGTCAAAAACATACAATAAACTGTATTAATAAGTTTTAATATGGGTTTTAATGAAATTTCGGCCAGTTCTAATCAATCATCGATCAAATAAACCCAGCTTCATAACGAAACCGATCAGTTTATATGGTCAGTGATCTTCCGTGTCAGATGGTAAGAGTCTGGCTCTGCCAAACTCTAAAAACCTGATTGGGACCCCGAGTCTCAGCATATGATGATTTATCAGACGACAGTGACCTGTGAGGAGGCCTGTTAGACATCGTAGTTCATTCCTACTATATGAACGCCTTGGAGTGAGTCAATTCTGGAAGATCCTTGAATCTTCTGGCCATCCAGGTGTTCAATGTTTGTATGGCCAATACACAAAAACAATGTTACGGGATTCACTTATAGATATCAGAACTTCCATTTATAACTTACCCTTAGACTGTTTTCACACTTTTCATATACAAATTGTTATTTTCATCTAATGAGGTTTTCATCTGTTTGAAAATAAATAAATGAATAAATATGAATATGAAGCATGTACTTTGAGTAGTATTCAAATATTCCGATTGTGCGACTAAAACAAAAAAATGCAGATTTGTTGCACACAGTATATCAAGGAAGATCCATTGATTGTTCGAAAAAACATTAGTACACTCTCCGCAACCTAACACTTTTCATATTTACATGTTTTGCAGTCATTCACAGTTTTCATATTCAATTCGGACTCCTGATATCGCTTTCATAATAATGCAATTCTTCCATGTGTGACACCACCGTTTCGAACAGACTCTCCCACCATTTGATACAGGAAACCCTGAAATCCATGCGATCACGCATCAAGCCTTTGAATAAAATTATTCTCCCTCTGAAAAGAACAAGTTGACCGTATTAAAACTGTTGAAAATTTGGCATAGACACGCGAAATCTTAACTGTGTAAGACCCCTTTCGCATCCGAAACTCTTTGTCGAATAATAGTCGAGTCAACGAATTCCTAAAACAGGGAAGTACTCTATAACAGCAACGATTTCGATGATGGTTTTCAATTTTTCCATTTGTTCATAATCAGAAACCTTGAAGAATGGAGAATGAAATTTAATGCTCAAATAATATGTGTGCGGGTTTATCGCGCTCAGACAGAAAGACAGACGCGACAGAAGACTTCGTTTTATAATATGTAGTGATGTAACAAAAAAAGCTATGAACAATAACCCAAACGTATTTTTGTTCAATAATGGCAAACGTACGACACAATTATATGAAACAATTATATTGGCAAATCATATTCACCTCGGTATTTTTGCGAGAAATGAAAAGAGTTGGGATAAAACTTCCAGCACAGTTACATCTGAGTCCATGAGAAGCATATTTCAAAATTATTTTGAAATATACAGGGTTGCTCCTAAAAAAGTAACATACCAAAGTTATATGTTTTCTCATGGAACACCCTGAATTTTTTTATATTTTTAGATACTATGGACAAAATAAAGGTTAGTTACTATTATATTTTCCATACTTATTCAAAGTGTACTTCAGCACTTATACATGCTGAGGAAGTGTTGTATTTTCGATCCGAAACTTTGGATTATATGTGCTGAAAAGCTGTTGAGACAGGTGTTTTCAATCAATTTTGTGTAGTATTTTTCCATTTAATTGAATTCGTTGTCAATTATAACTGTTGTTCATGGTTTATTGACACATATAATCATCATCTTCGATTCGCTTATCCCCATTTCATTTTCAAAACATTCATGGGTAGTTCTGACTGTTGCATCATTTTGATTGATTTCGAATAGTTATATGTTTGCCAACCCCATTCTTCTAAGCATCATTTTTCCATTATGATTGAACTCTTTTAATGTGTTGTTTTGTTGCATCCTCTGTTGGAGGTGAAGAACTAAGTTGTATGCTAGTAACTTCATCAAGTTTTTGGAAGTTTTAGTACCATACATCGTGAGAATGCAATTAATGCAATTTTTACTTTGTTTTTCAACTATGAAAGTTTCAACCTCTACACATATCTCTTGATCAATATTAAAAATTTCAAACAAAAATTTAACATTTTTTTTTTCGATTGAATAAATAAAAGAAGTAGAGACGATTTTTTTGTAGAATTTGTATTTTTTTGTCGAATGAAACTTGTTATTTTTGACTGATTTGAAAAAGCATTCCTGTATCATCATTATCATATCAACCACCTCTGCTACAACAATTACATCATGAAAGTTACTATTGTGTTATGGCTCATTTTCGCTAAAGTAGCTACCACCAAATACACAAGTTTCATTCATAAATACCTTATAGTCCAGTCATTTGGTAGTTTTACCTGCAAAGTTTTCCGGGAGTTTTGAAAATTGGTTATTCTATATGGATCTTGGTATGCTCTTTTCAAATTGCAACTTTGCCAACTCGTATATCTGCCGCTCGCTGCCATTTTGAAAAATAAATGGCGCCCAATAACAGATTTTTTTACAATATCTCCTTTCCGATGCATTTCACGAGAGAAACATCAATGTACAAAGTTTAACTGGAAAAAATTCACTGCAATTTATGTATTTCTAATTTCTTTTATAAAATCAATAGTTTTTGGCGTACGAGCGCCACAAAGTACATTTCAATAGACGATTTGAAAAAAACTCATTTTCACACCAGCGTATTTCATTTATCGTGGTTTCCGATGTGGGCCTAATCCACATGTGATGCATTCATTCAGAAATTTAGGGCAATCTCCTTCGCCTTACTATTTCTGATGGACCAGGCGTTACGACTTCGTCTTGGGCACCGATCGAGACATCGCAGATCGAAATTTCTTCCTATTCATCTGCGGTGGAATTATCAGACTCATCATAAGTCTCTTCGTTTTCGATTTCATCGAAAGTTTTTTCGAAAATGGTCGCCGTTTCTTCCTCTTCATCGTAATTATTACAAGTACCATTACAATCTGTGCATATAACAGAGCATTTTGATCCAGCTTTTCTGCTTCAACAGGCTTTCTAACGTCCTCTTTCACACTTACAAGAAATAAGTTTCAATAACGATTCTGGATCTGGGAATTTGAGCATCGTAACAGGAATTAGTCCATTTTTGTTTTTTTTTCATCCCAATTGTTCTCCATTTTTTTCATTCTCATACCTATCAACAAGTTCAGCAATGCTGCTTCTTCTGTTGGTAGCGACGCAATATTAAATTTACTTTCAAATGTTGATTTTGTGAAGCATACATATCTATATTCCTTTAAAGACATGTTTTTCTTACTTTTCACATCACTGTAACCGTATAATTCAAGGAGGACACGTTTTCCTGCTTCAACAATTATCTCTGGATCAACGTTTCGATTTTTAAGTACCTCAATAACCTTGTTCAAATCAGAGTATCCAGCCACTGAAGGCATGCTTTTAGTGTAATATATTTGTTGAAAAGTTTTTTACTTTTTCTGTTTTGACAAAATACTCATTCGATCGCTTACATAGAACTGTGAAAAGAATCAGAAGATCTATATCTTCGCCGACCACTATTACGGTATCGAATGCTGATGAAACACTTATTCCGGTAGTGATGATTAGCGTATCCGCATCTTCCGTGGCTTGTGAGATCATGAAATTTTCAGCTTCAAATTTTGTCTTCAACATTCTAATGAGGCGGTTCTTGTTTGCATCATGCAGGAATTATGTTAATGTGCATCGGCTGCGACCAAATCATTCACATGTTCAAGACGCTCAGCAATTACTCGACACCAATCATCATTACGAGCTCTAGCAAGTTTTGCAATACTGTCTTTCTTTGACGAATTCCGCACACTATACACTACATTACGCTTGTACAGCCGCGTCTAGGTCAAATTCTGCTGTTATCTCATCAGCTTATAAACAACAATGATCTTTGAAAGAGAATGCTGGGTACGAGGATCACAGTAGTGGCTGAGGTTTCGTGACATCACTTCCTCTACGCAATGATGCAGCGAATAACTTCTCATTGTTGTTTTGTTTTAGACGCATATCATGAATCACTATCGATTTTAGTCCCTAATGTACAAAGTTTAACTGGAAAAAATTCACTGCAATTTGTGTATTCTTTTATAAAATAAATAGTTTTTGGCGCAATAGCACCACAAAGTACGTTTCAATAGAAAAACTCATTTCCACACCAACGCATTTCATTTATCGTGGTTTCCGCTGTAGACCTAATCCACATGTGATGCATTCATTTAGAAATTCAGGGCAATCTCCTTCGCTTTACTATTGCTGATGGACCAGGCGTTACGACTTCGTCTTGGGCACCGATCGAGACATCGCAGAACGAAATTTCTTCCTATTTTTCTATTCTTCCTTCCTTCCTTCCTTCCTATTATCAGACTCATCATAAGCCTCTTCGTTTTCGATTACATCGAAAGTTTTTTCGAAAATGGTCGCCGTTTCTTCTTCTTCATTGTAATTATTACAAGTACTATTACAATCTGTGCATATAACGGAGCATTTCGATCCAGCTTTTCTGCATCAACAGGCTTTCTAACGTCCTCTTTCACACTTACAAGAAATAAGTTTCAATAACGATTCTGGAGCTGGGAATTTCGAGCATCGTAACAGGAATTAGTCCATTTTTGTTTTTTTTTTCATCCCAATTGTTCTCCATTTTTTCATTCTCATACCTATCAACAAGTTCAGCAATGCTACTTCTTCTGTTGGTAGCGACGCAATATTAAATTTACTTTCAAATGTTGATTTTGTGAAGCTTACATATCTATATTCCTTTAAAGACATGTTTTTCTTACTTTTCACATCACTGTAACCGTATAATTCAAGGAGGACACGTTTTCCTACTTCAGCAATTATCTCTGGATCAACGTTTCGATTTTTAAGTACCTCAATAACCTTGTTCAAATCAGGATTTTCTTGGAGTATCCAGCCACTGAAGGCTTGCTTTAGTGTAATATATTTGTTGAGAAGTTTTTTACTTTTTCTGGTTTGACAAAATACTCATTCGATCGCTTACATAGAACTGTGAAAAAAATCAGAAGATCTATATCTTCGCCGACCACTATTACGGTATCGAATGCTGATGAAACACTTATTGCGGTATTAATGATTAGCGTATCCGCATCTTCCGTGGCTTGTGAGACCATGAAATTTTCAGCTTCAAATTTTGTCTTCAACATTCTAATGAGGCGGTTCTTGTTTGCATCATGCAGGAATTATGTTGATGTGCATCGGCTGCGACCAAATCATTCACATGTTCAAGACGCTCAGCAATTACTCGACACCAATCATCATTAGGAGCTCTAGCAAGTTCTGCAATACTGTTTTTCTTTGACGAATTCCGCACACTATATACTACATTACGCTTATACAGCCGCGTCTGTGTCAAATTCTGCTGTTATCTCATCAGCCTATAAACAACAATGATCTTTAAAAGAGAATGCTGGGTACGAGGATCATAGTAGTGGCTGAGGTTTCGTAACATCACTTCCTCTACGGAATAATGCAGCGAATAACTTCTCATTGTTGTTTTGTTTTTGACGCACATCATGAACCACTATCGATTTTAGTCCCGCCAAAAGTTTAACTTCATTATCATTTCTTTTAACAATTGACTCACGAAAAGTCTCCAATCTTTTTCCTTTCACTTCAGTTGTTTCATTTTCTAATGAAATGAATTCTCACAAATATAACAATCTTCTTCATCAGAAGCCATGACTCTATACCTGCTTCTTTAAAACTACGGCAATTGTAGAACATTTTAGAAAAATATACGAAAAACACGTGGTGGTGTAGAATTGTAAGAATTTTTTTCTACTTCAATAATGTATATAAATTTTCTAGTCGTAATATGCGTCAGAAAGGAGATATTGTTAAAAACTGTTATTAGGTGCCATTTTTTCAATATGGCGGCGCGAACGGCGGAGATACGAGGTGGCAAAGTTGAAATTCGAAAAGAGCATACCAAAATCCATAAAATAACCAATTTTCAAAACTCCCGGAATACTTTCCAGGTAACCCCTTTTTTTGACCAAATGACTGGACTATTATAACCGATCAACAAAAAGCAACTTGCAAACTATTGGAAAAAGAACTCCCAGGGAAATGAATATTGGTAGAGCGTCCAATGTACGCTGTGGAGAGCCTGGAACATAATCTACTCAAAATTCTGTTAGACATTTTAGGCAAAAATTGTTGTACGCTAACATTCATCTCATTCCTAAGCATCATAAAAATACCACTTGATAATAATGGCCTTAGAGGTTACTTTTGCTCTTTCCTAAAAATTCATCTTCATTACTAATCAGAGATATCAAATAAATAATCGATTAAGTTATGATTCATATTTCAGGATGTTTTAGTTCCATAATATTCAAAAACAACTTTAATATTGTGTTAGGTAGACACATTAGGTAAAAAATGTTTGCAAAACAAATATCATACGTATTTTTAAACAATATGCAAAACTTTATCCTCGCTTCAAAAGTTTCCTGATTCAAAACAATAGAAAAAACAAATCTTTGAAAAAAAAAATTCGAAATTGGAGCTGTTTTTGAAGACTTCCGAGAAACGACTTCATTGATGCGCCTATAAAGACCAGCGACAAACTGCTTGCCAACACCCAACGCGCCATAGTAGGGTAACTTCGCAGATGGACCACGATCTTAAATTTGGGATGTGCACTAACCTCAAGTTGCAAATCTTGATTTTCGCATAACTGTACTGTGCTTTCGGCAGACGCTAGAAGGGGGGCATGACTGCCTCGCCCCCCTCTCGGTCCGCTGAGGTGTGCATGCAGGTACCTATGAATTTGCAACCAAATAAAAAGTGGTCCTGCAAGTTTAGGGGTTTCGGGAGTATTACGATCATTTGTGATGTTAGAGTATTACTAGACTCTACGACGGGTTAGACGCTAGTGCTGTGCTCTTCTTGTGAGGGTCCTGGTGCGCCCATGAGGATGTTGTCCACCACTGCCAAGTTTTTCTGCGTTTGATTTGTTGAAACGTTCTGTTTGTTTTCTGTTTTTGTTTCGGTTCTGCAGTTGTTTACGTGAGTTTTTATTTTCTTTTTATTTGTTTTTTGACCCCAGGTGGAAACATTTCTATCTACTTCCCTGGTGGAAATGGCCTTAGTGCTGGAATTTTCCAAACTTGCTGAGGAACATATTGCCACATTAACCACCTATGATTCGTAAATATTTCAGTGTGTTAAGCCTGGGAGAGTTAGATAAAACTTCATTGAGACTGTTGTGAACACCGGAAGTAATTTTCAAAAGGATTTTGTGGGATAATAAAAATAAATTTTTGGCTATGTTCTTGAAAGAATTGATTGAGAAATATTCGAATAGTGCATTTTCAGACTATTCATATCTCAAATAATCGTTTCATTCTGGACACATAATTTTCAATACAATTACTAAAAGTTCAGTAGTAAAAAGGTTTTCATGTTTTTTATTTACATTGATATGACTGATAAATAAACCTGAAATCAGAAGCAGTACATTTTTTGATTGATGGATCTTTACTGGTGACATTTGCATCGAATTTAATTAAATTGAAATGTGCGCAAATCCATAATTTTCAAAAATGACTTGAATGTGTATCATAAAATGCTGAGATCGTAAATCTAGCATTTTATCAGCACCTTATTTGCATGTCAAAAATATTGACGTTGAAAGAGTTTGTTATGTGCAGTTATTTTTACTCATTTCAATCGGCTAAGGAGGTCTAGTGCATTAAATCACTGTCTAGCCTCCAACCTGTCATGAATTTAGGAAAATAGTCGGTAATAATAATAATTACGAGATATTTCAACTACATATTTCGAAACCCTTTACCAAATTGTATGTTTGACTATTAATTTCTGTTCGTGGATCAGTCAGTCAGAAAATGTTTTGCATGCTAGATATTCACGCGGTTTTTGTACAATAAACTGTAATAATGAGTTTTGTAAAAGCTTTTTCCGGTAACTTTCTGTCCATCTCTTATGAACGACAGCCCTCTGAAGTCGGAACTTGTGCGTGATAAATATTGAGAGGCTTTGTCATACCTAGCACAAAATCTCTGAGGAGAAAATTTCATTTCAAAATTTTCATTCGTAAACTGAAAAATCAAAAAATTATTGTTCTTCTCTTCTATGCTAACGTTAGATATATATTTTTTTTCATTATCAGGGATATATTTTTAGGTGATTTTTGGCATAGAAAGTTACTTATTTTCATGATCTAGATGAATAAATAAATTTTCCTCATAATAACTAGGTTATAGGTAATAAAATTCCATTATCGACGATTATTCCGTAATTGTAATGATGAAAAGAATAGAGTTATGTTATTTTTCGATGGTAACGTGTTGATTCAATAAAATATACCTAACAATAACTAAAAGCATACTCACGTGAAAATGTGTGTTGAAAATCATATAACAAATGTCATTGGATTTATTGAAATACAGCAGTCTCTTTCAAGCACATCTATTTCTCTCTGAAGCAGAAACACAAATGTATAGTGGTACGTATGAGAGATCAAAGTTTGCAGCGACAAATCTGGATTCTAGTCCTGTGAAGCGGTAAAGAAAAAAACGTTATCTGAAACATTCAGAAAAGGAAGAAAATTATTGCACTTCCGCATTGCCACTTTTTCTCTGCTACATAATGATGTTTTCAGATTTGCTATCCGACGTTTCGCCTTCTGGCCTTTATCATCAGCTTAATTTTTTCTTGTAGACGCTACATTGGATTCTTTCTGTTTTGAATAGAACCAGATTTTACCTTCTCAATGATGTATCATAAGTTAACATTCTTCTTCTAAAAATTGGAGATATTGAAAATAATCAATTCTTATCATAATAGGCTTTGACTTTGATGTTTCTAAATTTTACTTTCGAATTGTTACAGTCAATGACATTTTGTTATTGTAGATAAGATAAAAGGGATATGATACAAATTTATTAAAAATACGATAGAAACAGTGTTAGGACATCGGAAGTGTATTTAAACTTGTATCCCAAAAGACGACAATCACATCGAACTATGTTTAAATTATATTGGACCAAATCTTACCGAGTATGGTTCGTTTGAAAAGCCAATGAAAAAATCAAAACTAAATCACAGCAAATGCTCAGAATGTTGGCCTTGTTTATGATAACACAACTGTGCCCTTCTTCGAATATTATTCTTCAATTTTTCGAACCCTCTAACAATGTTGTGTTGAAGATCCTCAATATTTTGATATTCCTTCCGACCACAAACTCTATTTTCCAGTGTACCTCATAAAAATGTATACATAACAAGGTCTGGAGACCTTGCTGGCCACGTCACCGGCCCATTATTTCCTATCCATTTATTACCAAACTTTTCAGACAGGTAATTAGATATTGGAAGTGTGCGGTGGAGCACCATCATGTTGAAACCAGATGTTGTTGTAGGTAGCCAAAGGTAGATTATCTAAATGGTCTTCGAAAATCAACATTTAAAACTGGTGATGGGTTTCTCCATTCAGTTTTCCTCTTCATTCAGGTTTCTGTTTAAAAAATCTGTTTAAAATATGTTTTTCTGTTAATCAGCTGCCGCCCCCATACGAACGACAACTCTCAGAAGTTGTGCGAGCTAAGGACTAACGAGGTCTTACCTTTTAACGTGTGATTCCTAACACGTTGAATTTCCCACAATTCGTAAAAGTGCTTTCATCTGTCCAAATTACATTTTCCATGAAAACAGGAGAATCGAGTCCTTTTATTATTCAATAACAAAATTCTAATCGCCTTTCGGGATATGTGTATTTCGTAACATTTTAAAGCACTTTTATGACAAATATTCATTTTGTAGGAAATGAGACGTCTAGATATTCCCGGGTTCATGTTTATCTGCAAATTAACAATTTCAATTGAAAAGGACACAATGTCTAACTTACCTCATACAAACCTCATTTATCAAATTTTCTTTAGTTTCCTGGTCCATTCTGTCTCCGTATTTTTTTCCTCGGCCTTTCAAATGAACCAAACTCGGTGAGATTTGGATACAATAACTTGAACTTAGTTCGATGTGGTTGTCATCTTTCGAGCTCAAATACATTTCCGATGTCCTAGCACTGTTTCTATCATATTTGTAATAAATTTGTATCAATCTCTTTTTTCTTCATTCGTGAAAGCCATTTTTCGCCAAAAATTCCATGGATTGTACAAGAACAAAATGTCATAGGGGCCAATATAGCCCCTATGAGAAAAAATAGAATTGATTATGGTAGCCGGAAGACAAAACGTCTGATAACAAATCTGAAAACACCATTATGTAGCAAGGAAAAAGTAGAAATGTGGAATTGCAATTTATTTTCGAATCCATCGAAAAATAAAGCCAGAAAAAAATAAAAACCATTTTCCGAAATTTCAGTTTTTTCCGGATATTTCCGTATATACTCGGAATTCCAAAACTTTCTCAACGGCATATTGTTAGTCAGGTGAATATGCAACTTAGTCCCAATTAAACCATCTCAATATTTCTCATAGTTTCCAAGATCTCAATGGAGAGGATCGAATTTGAAGCACCCTGTACAATCCACATTTTATATTTTTTGTTTCAAGTGGCTCTCTGATAATTTTATTGGTGAATTAAGAGGCGAAGTGTCCTACGCATCTACCCACAGTTTTTGAATAATAATCAAGTTCAACAATAAAAATAAGATAATTGAACTTTTTAGCGAAAATATTAATAGTAATACCTCACATCTATATGTTTATTCATTTGATAAAACATTTTTATTTTCTCATTTGAAAACTGTATAAGTCCATACACAAAATCGAATAGATGATGATGAGCCTCGTTCATCTTTGCTATTCGTAAATTGAGTTTTCTGTCTATCCCATAGATGGCGTATTCGTGAGGGAAAATGTCATCGGCGTTTACTACTCAGGTTTGATTCATTGGTTCAGCCCAGCAAAGTAGATGAGGCCTATGGTGGTTCGAAAACCTCTGGTATTGGATCACAAATGCTTTGTTTTTCGATTTTTGTTTTTTTTTATAGATGATGTTTTCTCTTGTTGATGACAGAAAGTGACAATGAGAGTTTGAAATTGATTACATCTTATTTTTACGAATAGAGTCAGAAAAAGTATAAAAGGAGCAATTATTGAATCCAAACGCGTGAAGAAACGATGAAAAGTCCAAAAATCTAAAAATAGAAAGTATATGAAATTTATTGTTCCATCAAGATAATGAAGAAATATATTTATTGAAGAAAACTATAAAAAATAACATCACAATATATTCTAGTGCTTTCCGATGTAAATCCGACCGTGAAAAAACAGTTTTTGAATAAAGTAGACAAACACTTCAGGGGATTCGTCACAACACCTTTTTACTTACCATATTTTCGTCAGTTTCTATTCGTCGATGTTTTGTTTACGTGAATATTTCTATGGAATCTACAATAGACTACCTTGAACCTCTTTGTTTATTGTTGGTGGGTATTTTATACGGTTTCGTTGCTCCCAAGAATTAACCTTCTGTCTGTTGCAGAATGGTACGATATAAACGATACAAACAAAAGCAAAACTG
Source organism: Leptinotarsa decemlineata (assembly GCF_000500325.1). Lineage (NCBI taxonomy): Eukaryota > Metazoa > Arthropoda > Insecta > Coleoptera > Chrysomelidae > Leptinotarsa > Leptinotarsa decemlineata. The sequence goes on along the minus strand of NW_019290002.1, from coordinate 11,979 downwards.
ACGCATTTCTCTACCTTCATAGAAAGTTTCAATGTAGCAAAATATAGTATTGCTTGTTTCAAAAGTTTTGTCCGTTTTGTCCATTTGAATCAGTGTAATTTTGCCAATGTAACACAAGGCGATTAGTTCATAGCAAAAAAATGGGTACACGGAATTCAATGAAGTCGATAAAGGTCGTTTGTGCCTGGTCCTGATTGGCCCAAGTGAGGTGGCCAGTGAGAAATTTAACGAAGTGCTTGAATAAATGGTAGTCGATTGGTGAGAGGTCTGGAAAATATGGTGGGTGTGGAAGTTCATTTCGTGTAGTTTCCGGACGGTGATTTGTGAAACGTGTAGACAGCGTTGTCGTGGAGAAGAATCGGACGTTTTCAATAGGTTAAGTTAGGTTAGGTTAGGTTAGGTTAGGTTAGGTTAGGTCCAAAGTGAGTGAGTCTATTCGACCCTCCATCGCAACCCGCAAGGGTTTATTGTGGTAAAAAGGCCACGGTTAAGAAGGCCTGTTAGACATCGTAGTTCATTTCTACTATAGTTCAACGACTATTTGGTAGCAAGCTTCGGAAGGTGAATAAACGACTTAAAGTGAACCAATCCTGGAAGATTCTGCCAGAAGTCCATAAATCTTTTTGCCATCCAGGTTTTCAATATTTGATTGGCAAAGCCTAGAGCGATGCCAATGACAGGTTATGAATCGATGAAGCTGCCTGCAACACCCTCCTTTGTGAGGGGGTCAGCAGCCTCATTGCCTTCCAGGCCAGTATGGCCAGAGACCCAGACCAGATAATATGTTAAGTCTTCCTATCGAGGAGAGTCGTTTTTGGCATATTGCTGCCAATTTAAATGTTGCTCGGTAGGAGCCAAGAGCTTCCAACGCCGCTTGACTGTCCGAGAATATTTGACTCGTGTATGAGGTTGGATTCTTCCAAACTCTCCGCACACAATTCAATAGCGTAAATTTCCGCTTGAAATACAGTCGCATGGATTCCTAGGCAGGTTGATATATCTGTCCTGGGTCTGCGACTGAAAACACCTGCAACTGAACCGGTCATTTCCAGAATGCTGTGGCTTTCAGTGTCAACCAACAGTCTATTGCACTCTGCAATAAATTAATTTATATATGCAGTCCATCTAGCCTCTCTCTCCAGAAAAATGTGGAGAGGAGGTAGATCTAGAAGGATCTCGATGGCCGCTGACGATGTGGTACTCATGGTACCACTGATGTCCAGACAAGCTTGTCTCTGTAAGTCAGAGAGCTTCGCCCAGGACGTTTTCTGTAAAGCTTCGGCCACCAGGCAATTGCACCATAAGTGATCATTGGTCTGACAATCAAGGACAGTGCCAAAGTATTTCACATCCGTTTCAAATGGAATGACCTCACCATTGAGGAAAAGTGGCGTTAGATCGTCCAATTTTCTTCTCCTGGTGAAGGGGATTATCACAATTTTGCTGGGGTTGACAGACATTTGCTTCCTCAGGCAGCAACTGTGAACAACGTCCAACGTGCTTTGGAGGATATTACAAGCTACCCTTCTCGACGTGGACCTTGCCAAGATGACAAGGTCACCTGCATAAGTTTGCAGATCCACTTTTCTTCTGTCGAGGGCAACAAGAGGACTATTCATCAGGAGCGACCACAGAAGGGGAGATAATACGCCACCTTGAGGACAGCCCTTGGTGACACTGAACCTAATGGCCTCGCTTTGAAAAGTCTTAGTTGCAGTTCTGTTTACTAGCATGGCATAGATCCAGCCAGTTATGGTCGATTCTATACCTTTGCTAGCCAAAGATGATCCTATAGATTTAGGTAGTGCATTGTCAAATGCTCCTTCAATATCGAGAAATACAGCAACCGCAATCTCCTTGTTGTCAAGGGATTGGGAGATTTCCTCTACAAGGTTGTTTGATGCTAAATCTGTCGATTTGCCGGTTTGATAAGCATACTGGTGGCTATTCAGGGGGGTGCATATAATGCCACCCTCCTGATGTGTCCGTCCAGTATCCTCTCAAGTCATTTTAACAGAAAGGATGTAAGGCTGATTAGCATACCAATTTAGGGTGTGGATCTTTCCGACCCACTTTAGGTATATATACCACCTTTGCTGCCAACCAACTCGGTGGAATATAGTTCTACGCCAGACTAGCTTTATAAAATTTTATAAGAATAGTTGAAATCATTTCTAGTCCATTTTGAAGAAGAGCTGTAAGGGCTGAAACGACTTGATAGCCCATTCAACTACCGGTGCTGAGATAATCTTCTTGACAACCTCCCAATCTTTCTTTTTTGGGTGTTTAGCGCCCTCGAAGATGGGCGTTCCTTTACTAAAGCAAATTCAAATCCAAGATAGAGTGGATGTAAACATTGACATGCCCTTCGCACGTGATATTGAAAATCCCAAGAATGGGCCAGGGTCGTATTCGGAACCAACATCTTGTTGATCGCAAATGCTATATCATACTTTGGAAAACTTTTTTATAATAACGACTGAAATGCACAAGTTTTGCTGTTTAACGGGAAAAATGCAGATAATATGTGTAATATAAAAAGATTTTCATTGGATTTTTCACAGCGCACTCAAGCATTATATGAAAAGAGACGTAATTATTTCTTTATTGATAATTTTTATTTTATGTAAAATCAAAAGGAATATTA